>CACVCL010018035.1:0-141134 GCA_902729485.2 Mus minutoides | reverse complement strand
CAACCACATGGTGACTCACAACCACCTGTAATGAGATCTGATGCCCCCTTCTGGTGTGTCTGAAGACAGCTTCAGTGTACTTAGATTAAAATAAATAAATAAATAAATCTTTAAAAAAAAAAAAAAAAGGAAGAAAGAAACAATGAGCTCTCTCTTGAGGTATCTGAGGACAGATACCCACATGTAACATAGTCGTGTGCTTAAAGGCACACATCTAGACACAGCTGATTTTTGACAAACATGTCCAAGATAGTTTCAGTTCTGAGAGTAGAGGGAGAAGAGGGAGAGCCTGAGAATGTCACAGCGCTGTAAGAACCTGGATGGGGGGGGTGACATAACTGCAGAGGGATTTGATTATGGTCCCATGAATCCTAATTATTTGTCTTCTCCATTCTCGCAGAGGAAAGAACAAAGAGTGCTGTCTATCAGTTCTGTCAAAAGTGAGCAGAGGACCAAAACCAGGCTTCCCTCTGTGACCTTGGTCTAGTAATGTGAGCATTCAGGGCACGTAGTCTCCACAGCAGGATATCCTGTTTTACCTCTACACAGCGTCTCCTCAGAAGTTCTTGCTTCTTCCTTGCACATAACGGTCGCTCATACATTACCTTGATTCATCCTCAGTGTGGCTATGCTAGGTTGAATTCACCAAGGACATGTCAACAGTTAGACTTTTCATGAAAACTGGAAAAACATATCCATCCCACATGGACTGTATTTCAACCCAGTTTAAAACTGAAGCTTGCTGGGTCTGGCGACACACACCTTTAATCCAAGCACTGGGAGGCAGAGGTGGTAGGTGAATCTCTACCAGTCTGAAGTCAGCCTGATCTACACAGAGAATTCCAGACCAGCCAGCAGGTTGGTTTATGTAGTGAGACAATGTCTCGAATAACAAACAAAATTAGCAAAGTTTAAATCTCTCCCCCACCACACACACACACACAAACACAAAAACAGACAATATCTTCTTTTTGTACATGTTTGTATATGTTCGTGTATACAACCTTTTATGTGCATGCATGGAGATAGGTTCAGGGTCTTCTTGAATCACTCTTATTTTCTGAGAAACTGTCATTGAACCTGTTACTCCCCAACTCAGCCAGTTCGGCTGGTAAGCAAGGGCCAGGAATCTGTGTGTCTCAGCCCTCCCTGCCCAGGCCCCCATTGCCGTGATCACCGGCACAGGCCACCACACTTGACTTTTTCTGTGCATCCTGGAAATCCAAATTCACACCCTCTGACTGAGCCACCTCTCCAGCACACATGTGAGCTGAGTATCTCAGATGAGTCTGAATGTAGCCCCGTGCTCTTGTCCTCTCTGCTGCAGAAATGGGCTAAGGCCTGGCAGATCCAATTTCAATGTCGCTCTGCTGGCCTGGTAACTAAGAAATGCCTGGGCTGACAAGGCAGTGAAAGAATGGGAGGGTCTCTTCCTTTGTAGTTAGTCACCCTAAGTTACCCCCAGTCCAGGACTCTTGTTTGAACAAATACAAAATAAAAATGATCTAAGGTATGCAGCAAAGCTTACAGGTTTATTAGTGGTATGTGTGGTAACTTCTCTTTCAACGTTTCAGTTCTAGCAACAAATCCATAAAAGCTTCATTTTTATACAAATAGCTTTATTACAAATTTGAATTCTTAAGAAATACACATTTAAAGAAATTACACAGAAGGCCTTAGTAGTCTTAAAAACTTTTTTTTTTTTGGAAGGTGGGTACTTTTAGTGAAATGTCACTTCAAGCATAGTGGTCCGAGTCTGCCCTCCTGCGACCTGTCCACTCCCTGCAGGGGCTGTGTCACAGCTCACGAGGAGCTGGGAAGTAGCCTGTGTGTGCTCAGGTGTGAAATGCCTGCCAGGATGCAGGATGAAGGAGGCTAACAAAGGCCTTGGCTGTCGTACGGGGAAGTCAGTCATTCAGTCTGTGGTTAGTGTTGCAAACCCTGAAAATACTCCACGCAGAGCAGAAGCAGGAAGCGCCAGGCACAGGGCTCATTATCATAGACACCATGTTTAGGAATGGGTTTGGCTTTGGCTATCTATACGCCTCCTCTGGTTTAGGAGTGAGTTTGAGGAAAGCTGGTGTTTCACATTCGGTGGCCTGATGTTGGTAACCCTGTGAAAGGATAGTACAGTTTCTCGAGAGACGAAAACCAAGTGCGCTTTATTTAACAACAGGCTCTACGCTAGAACTTGACCTGCCTAATTGCTGACACCTATATAAATTACTAATATATATATATATTTATTTATTTACTTATTTATTTATTTTCCATCTAACCTTTGGACCATCTTTATTCCACAGGAAAGCCATGACTTCCACAAAAGCAGCTGTGTAGTACCACACAGGGCATAAGTTTGTGTTTGGGGCTGAAACGATGGAGTTCCACGTAAAAGAGGAAGAAACCAGTTCCCTTGACTGTTCTCTGCACAGCCCCTCGAGGGACATGATGTGGAAACACTGGACAGTGGGTTGGACAGCACTCACGTCTGGGGTGACAGGATGAAGCGGGCTGTGGGCTGTGTGGAGAGCACCTTGCGCCCCTAGCACCTTTGGGTTTCTTATGGAGTTCTCACCCCAGACATCAGTGCACTGCATTGCAAAAGGCAATTCATCTTTTATTGGATCAGGAGCGCCATTTGGTATGTGCCATTATGGAAAAGCTCTCCGCTGCCTGTCCTTCTCCTTCAGCAAACAGAGGCCAACGAAGCGGGGTGTGTTAGTTACGCGAATCCCTATAAGGCACTTTATGGTTTTCATAGTGGACAGTGAGGTACACAGGATATAATTCTAGGGTTCATTGCTGTTACAAATACAACGGGAGGGAGAAGAGGACAAGGGGGGAGTAGCACCATGTTGTGACGGTGGCAGAGGCGAGCATCATCGTTATGTTCTTCTCATGCACACTTGGCAGCGGCTGACGTGTGTGCGCAGCTCCCCTGCCTTCAAGGTGGACGGCGTGGGCTTCCTGCAACACAACAGAGTTACACCGTCAGCATCAGCAGCATTAGCATCATTGAGTCATGGAGCATCAGAAATGCAGGTGCTTACGGAATCAGAAATTCCGTAGCCCCAGCTCCGGAGCTCCGTGATCCCTAAATGGCCAGCTACACACCCGTCTACATCGATGATAGCCAGCAACTGGGGTCTGTGGTTCTACAACGTGGTAATGTTTTAGACATTACCTACATGCACGAGCCCACCAGAACCCAGCTGAGGTCACCTCTCAGCCATAGGACTAATTAGCTTTTCTTTCTTTTTTTTTTTAAAGAAATATGTACTTTTTATTAATTTATTTATTTTTCTTTATACAAGTACACTGTAACTATCTTCAGATACACAGCAGGAGAGTGCATCAGATCCCGTTACAGATGGTTATGTGAGAATGTGGTTGCTGAGAATTGAATTCAGGACCTCTGGAAGAGCAATCAGTGTTCTTAACCACTGAGCCATCTCTCTAGTCCTATAATTAGCTTTTCACTGTCTCCAATAGATTAGAGCCTTCCCAGGGTATGGAAGAATATTATTTTTCTCCACAATATTTGACAGTGAGTGTTATTACATTTCATTGGATGGTAGGGTAAATGATAAACCTGGAGTAATGAACTGACACTCAAAACCTGTTCATAACCCTGGGAGTGTTTGGATACACGTGGCCTGAGGTGAGGCCAAAGAGAGGAGGAGACACTGAGCAGCTGAGACTCATCTTGATCCTTATTTTAGTCACTGGAAAGGTGAATTCTCACCTCTGATTGGTACTTATCAAATCCAACTAAACGTAGCTCACCACATGGAAGAACATCTTGTCCTCAACTTGAAGGAGCTTACCCTACAAATTCCATTGCAAATTCCAGCTTTAAGAAAAAAAAATTATCTAATTGTGTTTAAGGAGGCAGTTTGGTTCATTATACCAGGCTGCTGGTTCTAAGCAAAAATCCCATTTTCGGCTATTAACCTTAGAATGAAGCCCACCCCAGCCCCGGCTGAGGGGTAAGGAACAGACTCTAATTTCATAACTAAACTAGATTGTGTTCGCTCGCTAATGCTGCATCTGACAATTTCCCATATACTAGCAGTTGAGCACATGATACTTTGGGATGTTTAGCAAATGATCTGATCTGAAAAATAAGATAGCCGCAGATTTCCTCACGGCAGCCTCCAAAACAGAGAAGACAGAGAGAATTATCTGCAGGAGAGAGCAGCCATGTCTGGGCAGGAGCAGTAAGAGGCTACTCCTGCCCCATCAGCCAAGGTGCTCCTGACCATTGGAGGTGGACCAAAGTAACTTCAACAAAGCCAGCATCCCTAGGATCATTGTTCTCAAATGAATCTTAGAAAGGGGAAGGAACAAGAAAGGAACGACTTGTCTATTATTCCAGTGATATCTGTGCTGAAAGAAACGTCTTTTGTTAAGTTCCTTAGTTCACATACCCTGCACCCATTATGTAAATGCTACAGAGAGGAGCCACACAGACAGCCCTCCTCACTGGCTATTAAGGATACAATGTTTCACATGCCGTTTGAAGATTTCAGCTGCTTTTTATAACATTTTAGCACATTCATCTACAAAAATGGCAAATGACCTCTTTTCTTTCTCAGCTCCCCAGCAAATGGAAGAATGGAGCCGATCACCTCACCTCGGATCACCTTTGAAAATCATACGGGTCATCTGCCCTCTCAGAACAGACCCCTATTTGGTGGGTTATAGGAAACAAAAGAGAAAGGGCTGCCAGGGGGCCAGAGCCCTCCAGGTCTCACTCACTTGAACATCTCGCTTCTCTCTATGGTGGCGAGCCAAAAGCTGTAAGCATTTGCATAGTAATTGCACGTTCCTCTGCCGTGGCACTCGATGAATGGGGCGCTTCTAAACTCTTCCAGACAGGACCCAGGGGATGCGAGGGCTTGGCCAGAACCTTCAGCACCAGCGCTGGTGTGCTGTGGGGCAAGCATAAGGCATGAGTCTGAGGTTTTATCACCCGAGCTCAGAGAGAGATTCGTCGTTCCTGGGAAGGGTCCCTCCTAAACCACCCTCACCCCAGGCTCACAGACTTTGAGCCCAAAAACCTGCTCAAGAGCATGGTAGTCCACCATCCAAGCCTGCTGGCCAGGTTGGGGCCTTCAGGCCTCTATGCAATCCCAGAAACCAGACACCAGCTCCTCCCAGAGAGAGGGGAGCACCCAGCTTTCTTAAAAAATAATCAGGAAGCTCTTTTTCTGTCAAATACTAACATCAGTTTGCAGGTCAGATGAACGACTCGGTTCTGCCCGAGAGTTTTAAAGAAAAAGGCAAAGATGTCTATTTAGGATGCTTACTTGAAGTTGGTAAGTTCTTCCCCATTTTCTTACTAGTTCAGGACGTATTGGCACTCAGTCAATACTTTTCAGCATGATGATAAAATCAAATAAGCTACAATGAGCTCCTCACACAGGGAACCGCCCCTGTCACTGCTGGCTTTTTAAAGGAAAGGTTACAAGGAAAACAGCCAGGTGATAGAAGAGCGTACCTCACTGCCCAGGTGCATGCTGGGTATTAACCTGGGAGGATTATTCTCCTGGCCACCATTTTGGCAGGAGCAGTGTAAGCTCACAGGGGATACCCATGCTCCCACCCATCGAGTGCTCTCTGCTTTAAAGCTCCTGTGTGTTAACAATACAGGAGGAGCTGGTCAGGCTTCGAGTGCTGGTCACATGACTACGGAGAGTCCACACTCTAGGTCCTCCCTGCCCATGGGAGGCAGCAGCTCCCAACACAGAGGAACAGGGAGCCCTGGATGCACTGTAGACCCCAGGAGCAACAGACCAGGCTTCAAGTTACATTAACAAGGGATGATCTGGGAAGCTTGGAGTCCCAGAGGAGATAATGACATCAAACGCTCACCATCACGAAGGAGTAGCCGATCCACAGTGAGGACCAACCATTGGGGCACTGTGGGATCTGAATGGTCTGACTGTGTACTGCCATCACCATGGCCGGCGCTTCACAAACCGCACACCTGGAAGAGAGGAAGCAGGCGTTCCGTGTGGATGGGCCTGGGGATGACCCATCCCTTGCTCTCTCTCCCTGGTTCTCCTGGATCAAGTCTAATTGAATAAATAATGTGGCCAGTGCCAGGACTCTGGCTCAGGGACTCCTCTTTGGTTGTACAAGCCCATCTCTCTCCTAAAACATTCAATTCAAAAGTGGTTGATTATTTTTTAACTATTCTATAAGAGGAACGATGGGATCGTCATAACCGTGGCAGAGGGAATCACTGTTCTGGCCCCTCTTGAGGACAAAGTCCCTCCTGGGACAGGCTAGCTCAAGCCCAGCCATGACAGGGCACCCCAGAGTGAATGAAAACCACAGCGTGGTCGGGTATTCTAAAGCTCGCTCAAGTAAGGGAGTACCGGATGGTGGGGGTGTGCACTGCTTAAAAACACAAACAGCAGCAAAATAATTACATTCCAGTCACAGAGTGAAGAGAGTGTTAGCCACGCTGCTAAATGAGTACAAACGTGTGAACAATTACACAAGTTCTGCATGCATGGAGGGGAAGTGGGTGGGCGGGCGGCTGGATTCGTCATTCCATTTTCTGTGCTGTGCGTGCCCGCATGTGTGTGTGTGTCTGTCTGTCTGTGTGGACATGCACACATATGTGTATGTGTTCCTGTCTGTCTGCCTGTCTGTATGTGTGTGTGTCTGTCTGTCTGTGTGTTCATGTGTCTGTCTGTGTGTGCATGTGTGTATGTGCATGTGTGTGTATACGTGTATGCATGCGCACATACTCTCTCTACTTTAGTCACACAAATGTAGATGAACTAAAAGGTTCCATTAAACACCAGCCACTGAAATTGAAATGGCCTTGTCCATCTGCTGCCTTCTGCCTTTCAGGCATGGGAAATAAAGTGCCCTTCTTCCCAGGATGCTTTGGTGCTGGGGGGGAGAGGAGGGGAGGGCCAAAGAGAGAAGGACAACCGTGGTTAGTGTCACAGCCAGGACCATCACAAATTCCCTTCCTCTCTGACCACCAGTCCTTTCTCTCAGGTGATGGAATTGTGACTTTATGGCCAGTCCTGTCTGTAGAAAGTACTTAGAAATTGTAGCCAACAGGATTTTAAAAAGCAGCTGACATCTCTTTGGCTCAAAACTCAAAAGGAAAGATTTATGTCAATGTTTCTAAAATTAAGCTTTTGGGTCTTCCCACAGGAGAGAAGGGACCTAGAAGTCCTGAGACATTGCTGGAAACCATCAAGCTAAAGAAACTCTCAGCCCAGGGAGAAGGCCACATCCCTACAACAGGGAATTAGAGACGCATGTGTGGCTGGCTGAGACCTGAAGGGCCCCTCAAGCTGCAGGGACATAAAGAACCCTGAAATGCCAAATCTTAGGTATGCATCTCAGGCGTGCTCACAGACCCAGGAACCTTGTGAAGACAAATGCCCATGGAGAAAAGAATGAGACACATAGTTTCCCTGGGCCCGTGTCTTCAACCAAATCAAGACCAGCATAGACACCATTCCAAAAGTAACCAAGAGACATAAATAATAATCATTTTCTACCTGTTTTCCAAGGAAAGCTAAAAAGAAAAACCACAGAAAGTTAGTTTTCTAGTGCCTTCAACACAGCCTGGGCAGGAGTCTGCATACAGATCACACGTCTGTGTGTGGCATGCTCTGTGTACTATCTGTGTTGGCAGGCTCTGTGTACTCTTGAAGTGTAACAAATGACATTTTCCATCATAAGACCCCAAAAAAGGCTGTCACGAGGGACTTCAGAGCACAACCACAGAGAGTCTGTGGCCCTCTGGTAAAGCTGATCTGCCAGACTGCCTGCCTGTCTGTCTGTCTGTCTGTCTGTCTGTCTGTCTTCATGCCCATGTTTTTAAAGGACCTGTGAAGATCTCCGCATGGTGGAGCAGACTCAAAATCCGAGCACTTAAGAGGCTGAGGCATGAGGATCTCAAGTTAAAGGCCAACCCAGGCTACATATTGAGAGCTGCCTCGCAAGGGTATATGAAGATACCTGGTGCTTTCTTGTAAGTTCCTAAGGAACACTCCCGAGATCTCATTCCTTCCGTCTTTAATATACTGCACACACAAAGTGAACCATTAGCCAAGTAAGTCTGTCCATTTCCATGTTTCTGTCACTTCTTAATACAACTGAATGATAAACTGTTATTTTGATGGAAATTAGCAATATAGATAGATAGATGATAGATAGATAGATAGATAGATAGATAGATATGTGTGTGTGTGTTTGTGTATATATATATATATATATATATATATATATATATATATATATATGACACCCTTATACTTTTCATTCATAAAATGTCCTGCCTTACTTCCTACCAGGCAAGCTCCTGAGCTGAAAACACTCCAGATGTCTGTCTGTCAGTGGGGACAAGCTTAATGTGGGAATCACTCAGCCAGAGACAAACGCATTCTCAGTTGGTATTACACAGTCTCAAGGGAGCAAACTTCGATGGAACAGGGGAACAGGAAATGGATCTGTACTACTCCACCATTAATTCTGCGGCGCTAGGGATCACGCCTAAGTATCTGAGTGAAATAAATCTGCATAATTTTTATGCACAGACACTACTCAGGCAGATGAGACAGATATTACATATTCGGTACTTTAGTCCCACGGGCTTCATTTTACAACCACTGGGGCTATTGTGAAAAATACAAGAGAGACTGACAAGTGTTGGTGAGGATGTGAAGGAAGAAGGGGTGTGGCCCTGTGCTTGGCCTGTGGGGATGTCAGGATGTCAAGGGCATCAAGGGCACCGCCGCTGGGGGGGGAAACACAGTAAGGAAGTGTTTCAAACTCAACCGCTTAAAAATAGAATCAGCGTGTGACTCAGCGATCCCAATTCTGGATGCAGCAAAAGGACGGAAGGCAAGATGTTCGGTGTAAACACCCGCATTCTGAGCATGCTTAGTCAGAATAGCCAACCCAGATAGCTGTGGGCAGGGAGGCGTGGATACACGAAATCCAATGTACACCCATTCAACGGGTCATGACTCATCCTTTAAGAAAGGGCATTTGGGAGCTGGAGAGATGAATTAGTGTGGCTAAGAAAATGCAAAGGACCCAGAAGAGGCTCCCAGCACCACCCATAATAGGTGAGTCTCAACTACATGTAATTCCAGCTCCAGGGGGATCTGATGTCTCTGGCTACAAGGACAGTTGCACTCATGTGCATGTACATACACACCACACACACTCACACACACACACACACACACACACACACACACACACACACACACACACATACAAATCTTCTTTTAAAGAAAAAAAAAGCATGGTGGTGCATGCCTTTAACCCTGAGAAGGCAGAAGCAGACCTCTCTACATTCAAGACCAAGTGTGCACCAATTTCTCATCTTCATTTTTAACATCTGCCTCTGTGGATGCTAAGCTCACCTGCTAATGAAGGGCCGGATGTTGTCCCCGGAGATGGGTGCCATGGACATGGGCATGGGCTCTGGCGTGGACAGCCAGTAGGAGTAGTCGTTCCTGGAGGCGAAGTTGCAGACGTTGTTGATGTTGCAGAAGAGAAAGGGCATTGTGCTGAACTTGCGCAGGCAGCTGCCAGCCGTACCTGAACAGGGGAGAAGACAGCGGGAGGTGAGAGCCTGTGGTCTGGTCCACACAGTCCAGAGATGGCACCAGTCAGCTGGGATGCTGGAGAGTGATTGGCAGATTAGATTTCAACTGATCAGGTAATAAGGAAACTATAAAGAGCAACACAGATGTGTTTGAGGCAAGGAAAACATGCCAACAGAGTGTGCCAACAGAAGGAAGCCTGTCCCAGGAGGAATGTTTGGTGCATGACTATAGGTCTCCCAGCCGCTGTGCTTCTGACTTTACTCGGTCACATCCATCAATGCACACAACGCTAGGACATCACTTGGTGGAGGGTCCCTGGAGCAGATAAAAATAGTGGGCATATGCATGTGGCTTCCTGTTGCCCAAAAAGAACTCAGTGGGGGATGGGGGCAGTCCAGAAGATGCAGAGAGCCTCCGTTGGAATAACATGGTGTATTTCTAGAAGAGCCGACAGTAAGCAGCCCGATTTTAAGAACATTGCACAAATTGCTACATGTGCCACAGCTGGACCCTCAACTGTACTTAATAACTAGAGTGAGATCTTAAGTTTTATGAATTTAAAAATGTCTAAGGACCAAGCCCTCATAGACCATGCTTCTTACAAGACATATAGAAGCTGTTGAACTGAGGGGTCAGCGTGGAGGGGGGTGTGTGAAAGAGGATTTGACTAGCCCTCCCCCAAAGACACTGCCTACCCAGCCCACCACACTGTAGCAAATAGAAAAGGATGCCATATACCTAATTAGGAGCCCACTGCATGCCACACAGGAAAAGAACTGCATCTTACCCAAGTCCTGCCCGTGGGCACGCTCGTTGCCTTGGACGTAGAGCAGAGAGTATCCATGGTAAAGAATTTTGGTCCCTGGGGGACACAGTGGGTCATCTGTTGTCTGACTATGCCTGGTCACAAGGAAGCCATGGTCCACAGATGGGGTACCTGGGGGACCCATGGATCCTGGCAGCCCATCGGGGCCTGGTGGGCCAGGAAACCCTCTTGGACCTGTGGGAGAGAAGATAAATGAGTATCTTATTACCTACCATCTGGCTCCCTCCAAAGCCTCCGCCCGGCTCCAAGAAACTGCCGCTAGCTGCTCTGCCTCAAAGTAGCAGAAGTATCTGACCTTTCACTACATGGAACTAAGGTTGCGAAAAGGGCAAAACTAAGTCCTCCCAGGCCTCCACACCCCACCTCGGCCCAGCTTTATGAGCCCAGAGTGCAGCAGGAGACAACCTCTTCCGTGAGTAAACAGAGTAGCCTATACTGCAAGTGCACACTGCTCCATTCATAAGGAATCCTGGGCTGCTCAGAGGGGAGAGCACTACGGAATCCATACAACAGCTTTACTCTCATCCAATAGCCTGAGCATGAAGGAAGTCCTCAGATAGCTGGGTCCTGCATTCCCTTGGACGGCTGAAGCACATGCCGCCCCAGGTCTGCAGAGCTGTGCTCTTTACACAGAGACACCACAGTAGGATAGTCCCTGCTTCCCACGAAGGCCCGTGAAGATTATTCCACACCAGTGGCCTTGGGACAAGCACTGACATTATTATTTTTCACTTCTATTTTCCACTAGCTGTGGCTAAAACAGAATTTTTGTAGCCGTGGGATGCTGTGCCGCTAAGAGTCCACAGGGGCCCACCCTCTTGGCTACTCTGGAAAGTATGCACCTTAACTGATCACCAAGAGCAGCCCTCAGCTCCCTCAGGAGCCTCTCTCTTCTAAGACATGGACTACCTTGGTACCCTGTCAGAACTTTTTTAACTTCCTTTTGAGGCTCCTCAGGCCTGGGTCTACTGTTTCTGCTGTAAAGACCTACCAGGTGGTCCAAAGGGTCCCGTCTCTCCTTTCTGTCCAGGGGCACCATCGAACCCAGGGATACCTGGAGGTCCAGGCAAGCCCACTGAGCCTGTCACACCTGCAGGAAAGGGAGAAGACTTTGTGATCTGGTCTGGTGGGCAGCAAACTGGCCCTCTCTCTTCCCTTCTCCAGGGAAGCAAGCATAGGACCTGGACTAGTGTGTCTGAGAGGCCTATGAATCCTGGTAGCCCATCAGGGCCTGGGTAGATCCAGCTGCTTCTTGTAGAGCCCAGGGCTCCCCTGTTGGAGTCTCAGATGGCACAGTATATATAAGGGGTATTGCCCCAACCCTGCCCCTCAGACTGTCCCCCGAGCTCTCCCAAGCTTTCTGCAGGTGCTATGTGACAGCCCCAGACCTGGAAAGGGTCAAGTAAAGGAAACAGGGAGAGAGGTCTGTCTGGCCTCCCTCCTTGCTGTGCTTTCTCAACCTGTGGGTCACAATCCCCACAGGGGTCACATATCAGATATCCTGCATGTCAGATATTTACATTATGATTTATAACATTAGCAAAATTGCAGCTATGAAGTAGGAATGAAATAACTTTATGGTTGGTGGTCATTACAACATGAGGAACTGAATTAAAGGGTCACAGCATTAGGAAGGTTGAGAGCCACTGGTCTAGAGTCTCATTGTTCAAGCCATGGGCAGGCTGTGGTGACTGTTTCCACACACACAGTTAACTCATAAGCAGATAGAAGCTTAACATTTCCTGGGTGCTGTTTCCAACCCCCCAGCTTTCTCTCAGCCCCTTTCCCACCAGCTCCTGAGACAGGAATGGCCAAGAACAGCAAGGGCCTAGAGGAGGGTGTGCTGGAAACACAGGGAAGGAACCACAGGGCCTTTGCTCATAGACAGAGCTTGCTCATAGACAGAGCAACTCGGGAGCCCTGTCTATGAGTGGCAATCCCAGCAGCCCATGGGAACCTGTGCTCCACTCTGCCAGCTGCCCTGCCAAGCAAGGCAGGGTTGGATGTTTCTAAGTCTAACTGTGTTGAGTTTAAGCTTCTGGTCTTCTTGTATTTTACTTGCCATTTAGAGGGGGGGGTTGTCTTTCAAAAACTTTATTATGTCTGGTATACTTTAAACAAAGTCCACATTCAAATATAAATGTGTTTGTATAGTCAACCGCTGTTCAGACTCTGGGCTTAGACACATAGGTGATAGGAAACCCCTCCCACATACCCAGGCACCTACACAACCCCACATGCACACCCAGGCACCTACACAACCCAAGGACTCACCTTGCTGTCCTTTTGGACCTGGTGGTCCTTGGAGTCCTTTAAGACCAGGGGGACCCTCAGGACCAGGGAGCCCTGGTTCTCCTTTGATGACATCGTAGGGACCTGGGGGCCCAGGAGGACCTTGGAGACCTGTGGGAATGACAGGCAGAGGATTGGCTTCACTGTTGGCAGCCACTGTATCATCAGCAAGCGCACCATAACAGAGCCTCATCAAATGCACACGCAATGTGTACTGCATCCTTCTTGTTTAACTAAGCCAAAAATTTTGCCCTCCCAACTCTATGCTGGAAACCAACAGCTGCCACCCTGCTCTTCCTCTCTTAAAGATGCATGTGGGCACAGAAAATGCCACCCAGAGTCATCGTGAGCAGTGGAAGGCAGATTTTCTTCTGTCCCAACTCTAAGTGGCTGGTGTCGGTCTGCTGTCAAAGCCTGTGCAACATGCTGGATCCCCAACACAAGGAGGTTTCTTTGGTCCCCTCTCTTCTCCCCTGGACTTGCTAAGTCACACACCAAACAACTCCACTATCAAGACAGGCTGATGCCAAAAACCCCAACAAGAGTTTCTAATCTCTGTTTTCTACTGATTTTTCCATTCATTTGACATGCCTCCAATCCCATGTGTTTGGTAGCTTCTACATCTGCCCAGATCATTGATAAAGCCTGGTGCATTAACAATTGACCTGCCAGAGACTGCCCTACCTGGGAATCCATCCCATATACTGTCAACAAACCCAGACACTATTGTGGATGCCAACAAGTGCTTGCTGACAGGAACCTGATATAGCTCTGCCATTGTCTGACAAATACAGAGGCAGATGCTCTCAGCCAACCATTGGACTGAGCACAAGGTTCCCAATGGAGGAGCTAGAGAAAGGACAGAAGGAACTGAAGGAGTTTGCAGCCCCATAGGAAGAACAACAATATGAACCAACCAGTACCCCCAGAGCTCCCAGGGACTAAACCATCAACCAAAGAATGCACATGGAAGAACCCATGGCTCCAGCTGCATATGTAGCAGAGGAGGGCCTTGTTAGACAGCAATGAAAGGAGAGGCCCTTGAAGGCTTGATGCCCTAGTGTAGAGGAATGCCAGGACAGGGAAGTGGGAGTGGGTGGGTAGGTGAGCAGGGGAAGGGGGATAGGATAGAGGGTTTTTGGAAGAGAAACCAGGAAAGGTGATAACATTTGAAATGTAAATAAAGACAATATCTAATAAAAAAAAATTCACCTACCTTTAGGGCCAGGTACACCTTGATCTCCCTGATCTCCCTTCACTCCCTGCAGACCAGGAAGACCTTTCTGACCTGGGTAGAAAAGGCACATTGTCTTTGCATAGAGATTTCAACCATAGGCAAGAATATAGGAGTGCATAAACACACACATGTACAAAAGCATATGTACACAGGCATCTATATATGCAAAAATGTACACACAGCTGCATCCCTACATGTAGACAGGCACATAGGCATACATATACCATGTGAGCATACATGTGTAATGAACACATTCTCACTTATTTTCAAGGAAGAAAAAAAAATGTGTTAATTCTTCAGCACAGTATCTCACAAAGCTTTTCTTTGTAGAGTCGGAGGCCACCGTTTTATAAGCAGTCACTATCTGACAGTGGCAATCAGGGCATATGATAGAGTCTGTGGTCACAGCCTGTGTGACAGACCACAGACACCTGCAGACTGTGTGTTCTTTCTATTCACCCATTAGGTGAGTAGGATTCTGCTGTAGCCATGGTGTATGGGAGCTGCTAGCATCCAGGACATGTTTGCTGACTGCACTGGCAAACTAACAAGTGGCCCAAAGCCACAACTTCTTGTTAAGACCCGGAAGACAAATGATCCACTGGTTATTAGCTAATAAAATCAGAACGCTTTTAGTCAGCCATCCGCAGGGGCACACAGACTGAGATGCCACAAAGAAGGCCGTTTTTATCTGGTGTCAGGAGGACATGGTTATAATCCCAACACTCAGGGGGCTGAGCCATGAGGATTGCCAAAAGCTTGAGATCAGCCTGGGACAGACAGCAAGACATTGTCTCAAAAAAACAAAACAAAACAAAACAAAACAAAACAAAACAAAAAAACCAGGGAAAACCTGGTCTCAAAATCCACTGCATTTTTAACTTAAAGATAGCATTATCTCTTGCTGAGGCCATGTTGGCATCTGAATATGGAAGCTCCAAGCTCAGGCAGCCTTCGGATAAGTACCCCCTCAACAGCCAGGCTGTCAGGCTCAGGCCTCACTGTCTTACCTTGGAATCCTGGAACTCCGGGAAGTCCCATATCTCCCTTTGAACCTGTGATCCCTGGAGAGCCGCCAATGCCCTAGATACAAAAGGAAGTGTGAGCTGGACGTGGCTCTAGACACCCACAGTTTGTACCCTGAGTACCCTGTCAGGCAAAAAGCACTTCTGTGTTCTGAACAGGAGTTTGTGAGCTCAGATGGGTCATACAATTCTTTAAACGATGGAACACAAGAAGATAACTGTAACACTGGTCCCCTGGTCTCTCTTTACTAGTCCATATACACAACAGTTCCTTCAAGCTTGTAGCCGCTGTCCCCACCCACCAGCATGATGCCATGACCCATGACACAGCCACAGTGCCATGGATGGTTGCCATGGAAACAAACCCAATTCTATCAGGACCATACCACTCTTCTGGTCTCTTCATCGTCAAAGGGCAGTGAGTGTTCCTTACAAATCAGCCTCATGTCCCATCTGAATTATTATTTTAATTATAGAGAAAATATTTTAAAACACCTGAGCCTCTGCCAACTCTAGAAGACAATTCTCAGGCTATGCAGAACTGTTCTTTACCAAGACACTGAATATTTGCACTGAATTTGTAAATGGGTTGTAAAGCCGGGCACTGAACTATAATCTGCAGCAGTATAGCATTTCCTATTTAATGGCTCCTATAAAATAGATTATAAAAGCACATGCAATACTTTCCCAAAGGAAGGAACTGCTTTAGGGACTGGGCAGTATCACACATGTGTACACATATAGAAACACATACACACACATATAATACTCTTGACCAAAAAGCTTCCTTTTGAAAATCAATTCTATACTCAATCACTCACCGGCATGCCTTGGAATCCTGGGTCTCCCTTAGGCCCTGGAACCCCAGGAGCTCCTGGCCAACCTTGATTTCCCTTGTCACCTTTTGGCCCATTGATTCCAGGGAACCCTGGCGGCCCCATAGGTCCCGGATGCCCTAATGCAAAGAACCAAAGACACAGGGTTAGGGTGGTTGGTACTATAGTGGACCGTGGCACTGGGCTATGGTACAGTCATACTGCTATCAACTCTCCGCAGCCATAACACCATGGCCTTGAAGAGCAACACAGGCCTCCAGGAAATCAAGGAAGGGTGCTCACACAAACAACAGACTCAGCACCCAAGCGTCCTGTCTGCTGGCACTGGTGGCCCAGGTCTGTCACCCCAGCCATACCAGAGACTGAAGCAGCAGGAGACCAAGCTCACTGGTATTAGGCTACAGAGATACTGATTCAGGCCAGTGGGGACAACTTGGTGAGAACCTGACTCAGAACAACATTAATAAAATGGCTGAGTGTGTAACTCAGGAGTAAAATATTTGCCTCGCGTACACAAAGCCTACGTCCATCCCCGGTACCACCAAAATAAGTCAATAGTAAAGCCACATGGTTATACAGCACCATTGAGGTGTTCATGTGACTATCACAGTGTTGGCTTCCAAAATACTGAAGCCATGGTGTCCAGAGTCCTCCACAACCACAGGAGGCAAGCTCAGGGTGGCAAACATTTGAGCATTGCCCCAGTTAAAGCAAAAAATCAAAACGGCATCTCTACTGCACCTTTCTCTGTAATCTTCTCTCATGCTGATCTCTAATACCTCAACAGAAAGGAAACCACAGAGACCAGTTCAACAAATACCAAAGCGCAGCTCTGAGCTGTTAACTTGAGCATACATCTGGTGAAAAACCCTTACCTGGCAGGCCAGGTTGACCCTGAGGTCCTCGGTCTCCTTTGGGCCCCTCCACAGGGTGACCAGGAGTGCCGGGTAAGCCGGGTTGTCCTTGAGGGCCGGGAGGACCCATGAATCCTTGCTCGCCTTTGACTCCAGGGATTCCAGGACTTCCAGCTAGGCCAGGGAAACCCACTTCACCCTTGGAGCCTGCACATGAGAGAGAGAGAGAAAGAGAGAGAGAGAGAGAGAGAGAGAGAGAGGATGGTGATCAGAGGAGCAGAGTTCACAGAGATGCTACGCTGCAGTGACAGCCAGAGATCTTATATGTGTATTTTATATGTGTTTTTTGAAGTCTTCAAGCAACTCTACTACTAAAACCAAGAGTGGGCTCATCCTAAGACATGGACAAAGCAAACTGTTACAAGGATACAATGGGACCCTACTTAGGCTTTACAAGTGAATTATCGATACAGACAACAGGAAAGCTGTAACCAGATACTCTGTGGGAAGAAGCCAGGCTTGCATGAAACTTGTAGAAGATACAATATCATTCGTGCTCCTAAATCAACATGGGTATTTGCTCGAGGGGCCTCAGGATTTCAGGATACAATGTGAAGGATCAGAACCAGTGGGACAGCTGTTGGGTGACAGCTGTGACACTACCCAGAATGCACTGTTTCTGTGGATGCAGAGATGAGTCAAAACTTGAAGAAGAACAATAGCACATTTTAAATATGTGCTATCATATGGTAATGTCAGCCCAATAAAGCTACTTTTAAAAAATAATAAAGTAAGGGCTGGATAGCTGGCTCTGCAGTCGAGAGCACTCACTGCTCTTGCAGAGGACCCAAGTTCAGTTCCCAGTATCCCCATGGCAGCTTACAACCTCCTATACACACACACACACACACACACACACACACACACACACACACACACATTCAAGCATGTGCGATTAACTGATTAATTAAAAAGAAACTAAAGAAGATTACCAGGGATGGGAATGCACGTTTACATGTTACTCAAAACATAAGCAATAATGACATCATATGGTATTTGGCAGGTACCACACATATATCATGTCAAGCGTGAATTAGATGGTGTAATCATAGGACATCCGTCAGCCGCTAGACACAGCCACTGCCTTGCCGAGAACCGTGGACAGCAGCTCTTGTTCCCCTAGAATAGCTGGGTGCCATGAGACACAAAGTTGAGAAGCTGAGATTGTTACCTTTGTCTCCTTTGGAGCCTGGGAAGCCTGGGAGACCTCTTCCTGGAAGACCTACAGGGTGAAGACAGAAAACGACATGTCTCTTACTCAGCTGCAGAGACAGCGGGAGGCCACGCCCCGCCTGCCCTGAGACCACACATCACTTAAGGAGTGCCCTGAAGGAGTGCCGTGGAACCTGGGAGCAAAGCCACATCCCTCCAACTGTCTCGTCATGCATTCTCCTTGAAGACCTTTCTGTCTGGCTCATTAAGGGGCTGAGCAGAAATGATCTGTGCTAATTATGCTTTTCTATTTTTCCTACAGAGGCAGGACAGAGGGCTCACCTCTCCCTGGGCACTAGGGCGGAAGGTAAACACAGCGAGGCCCTGACAGATGCTACCAACTCCCTTTGATTGCTGCTAGAATTGAGAGCGCCCCCTGGTGTCTTTATCATAAACATTGTTTTTTTAAGCGTTCTGTGTGGAAACTGGCAGCTATTGTGCAGACCCTACCCTTATGAGGCCCCAGGCAGCCTCAAATAAGGAATCCATCAGCCAAGAAGATACGTTTCTTATATCCAGTGGACTGCCTTCATTGAAGCCTGGCTGTCTGGATCCTTTACAGTCTAAGGAAACGCTAACGACTCTGGATAGACCTCAGAACAGAGCAACTCAAAGCCCAGAGAATTCTAAAGGACCCCGAAGCCATCTTCACCCAGACCACAGAAGAAGCACCTCCCACTGGTGGCCCAGCAGAAAGGAAGGTCTGCGATTGGTGCAAACAACTATGACATACACCCCAGCACTATAAGAAGGAGCTTGGCGCCTTTCCCTAGTCTGCTGCCCCCTGGTGTTCAAAAAGAAGCTTTCTCTAAGTGGTCATTTTTGCCTAGTCCTGTTTATCTGTGAAAGGCCTCACTATGGAAGGCCAGGTTTCTTGGACACATTTGGATCTTTATCACCTTAGAACGGGCTAAGCTGAGAACACAAGAGGAGACTGTGGCCACAGAGGCCAGAGAGTGGCTGAAGAACTTCAGAGAGTTGCCAGGGCAAAAAAGACAGACAGCAGAAGCCGCAGAGAAAATAACCGTTGGAAAAGGTTTAAGATGAGAAAGGGCAGGCCCTTGTTGCTAGAATTCCAGGGACCTGCAGCACTTTAAGAGCCCAGTGTCCCAGACACTCTAGGCCTGACAGCTGTGCCACCAGCTACTGAGGGTCCCACACACCTTCAAGCGCTCAGAGGTACCATCTGATGCTGCTGGCTGCTGCCAATCACCAAAGCATAAAGCCAAGGGTTACGAAGGGACAGCAGCATAGAGAGACTCCTACTCTAGAGTTCTACTTGGCCAGAGCAAAAACACCCTAGTCAGTCATGGGGTAGCAATGACTATGGCAGAGACACACAGTCTGGCTTTTCTCAGATGACCATCTGACTGACTCTTCATCCCCAACAAGTGGATGGAGCACAGGGAGCTGGATAGTGGGGAGGAGAGCGGGGCTTCACATAAGCAGTGGGTAAACAGGAGGAGGAAGTGGAAAGGGCTTCTTATACATTATCTCTATAGAGAATGAGTAAGGGAACTTAAGAGCAGCCAGCAGTGATAGCAAGGAGCCCCTGCTGCTCCATTCTGGCCCAACACAGCTATAGCTAAAAACCTGCGGTCCTGCCATGACAGCTCTTCTATCAGTAACAGGAGCAGACACAGGAAGCAACAGTAACTGCAAAGCCCCCAGACCCTGGAAGACTAGGACTCCTTCCCAAACTAGGGAAAATACTGGACAGAAAAATTCTCTTGACTGTGGTTTGGTTTTGTCACAGTGAACACAGGAGAAACAAAAAGGGAGGCATTCCTGCCCTACAGCCCCAAATCTGTGTCTCTGGACCCACCCTCCAGGGAAGCACTCACTCACAGAAGAAATGAGCATTCCTCCGCAATCCAATCCCATCCCCTCAGTCCACAGCTATGTTTTCGGAGCCACAAGGAACTCAGCACTGAGACCTCTGTGTTCGACCAACATGGCACTGCAGTCTCGAGGGGACAGCATGGCTTCTGCTGGGAAGCAGGAACAAGACTCACCTTGTTCACCCTTCTCTCCTGCCGACCCCGGGATTCCATCACTGCCGGGCTCTCCCTTCTGGCCAGCTGGGCCTGTGGGGCCAGGAGTCCCAGGGAGACCTTGGAGAGAAAGATATGATCACTCATGGACTGTCCTTAGCACCGTGGCCTGAGAAGTGGCCCCTTTCCCACATCAGAAAGAACTATTCCCTGCTTGTGCCTGGTATCCCTGATGTCAGATCTGATCCATTCCAACAGGTTCTTTTCTGCTGCTAGAAACAGCATAGACACCACCCAATGCTTGCACAGAGAGGAGGGAGATATCTGAAATGCCCATCTCACTACAAAAGCAACTTGGAGATGCTAGCTTCATCTCCCAAAGACCTCAAACACCTTACAGACTCTGTCTGTGGATCTGAAAGTGGAGGGATAAAACCAGCCAGCCCTAGACCCCAAATAACATACTAGGGCCCACTTCACGGTGAAGGATTCTCCCATGAGGCTGAAACTACACTCCCCAACCACCACAAAACCTGGGGTGCTCCTCATCTCCCCACCCAAGTGCCAGCAAAAGGGTCCATCCTTACCTGCTTCTCCTTTGACACCAGGAACGCCATCCAGTCCTGGGAGACCTTTGTCCCCTTTCTCTCCAGGCAGGCCTGGGCTTCCTAAAGAGAAAATGAAAGTTCAGAAGTTGTGTGCAGCTGAAGTTTCCTCATCTGTACCTCACCGCCAGAGGCTGCCCAGCCCCCATACCTGGATGACCAATGTTCCCCGGAGAACCTCTCGGGCCTGGAGACCCTGGCATCCCTGGGGTTCCGGCACTGCCTTTCTCTCCCTTCTCACCGGGGCTGCCTGGGAAGCCCGCAAGGCCCTGGTCTCCCTGCGAGGAAGAAGCAGACATGTCACCTACAGGTCTGGAAGCACTTTCTACGTAGCAGATTTCTAGGTAAGAGATGCCATGAGTATCAATCACATTGGAGAATCCCAGTTGCTGGGCTTTCCAAAAAAAGGCATTCTCTCCATCTGCCAAGTTCCTCAGGCCGCCCCTCTTCTTCCTCCCTGGGATATGCGGCCACCCTCACCCTCTCAGAGAGCTTCCAGAGTTTGCCCTTGGGAGAAAAGGGCAGTGAACAGGAAGACATGACAGAGTTAGTTAGAGGGAGAGCTGTATCATAGAACAGGAGGACATGACAGTTAGTTAGAGGGACAGCTGTATCATAGTTCATGAATGTGCTGAGAAGGTTGGTAAGTGTCGGGGACATTGTCAAATGGGGCAGGAGATGATCACCTTGTCACCAGGCCGTCCTGGAATCCCAATGCCAGGTAGACCTGATTGCCCTTTCTCTCCTTTGGCTCCCTTCTCTCCAGGTAAGCCGGGGACACCCTGTGAGCCAGGGATGCCGGGCACGCCTTTTTCTCCAGGCAAACCTAGTGACACAGACCATAGAACTTGGACTTAATGGCTGCCGCTGAACACAAATTGCTCTGCTTATCAGTCTGCCACCAGCACAGCCAGGGGTCCTCAGGCAAGCTAAGCTGCCTCAGAGCTATGCCGGGAAATCCCCTGCGCCCCCGCCTTTGAAAGACCATCACTGTATAGAGAGGACACAACTCTGCCAATGCAGAACCATCAGTTCCGAGGACTGTGAGGCAGAGTGAAGATTCACACGCCATATATGGATCTATGACACACAGACACAGGTATACCACCAGCAGCCTAGAATGTCACAGAAAGTCACTGGGGATGCCTCACAAAGACCTGAGAGGAGGCAGGAAGGCAGGCTTCCAGTTTTGACTATCACTTCCCAGCCTGTGCTGAGAAACACCTCCCCAGCTAACCCACTTGTCCGTGGGTAGCTCATACTTCACTTTCCAGTGTGTATTACTTATTCATTTTAAGCAACAATTACAGACACAGTAGCCATTGTCAGCCAATGTCAATCAGTGTCAGCCGAAAGCCATCCACCCTAGATGAGAGACACAGCTGTCAGGCCCTGGATCTTCCAAGCACTACCCTGCACACATCCCACCAGCCCAGCGCACACAGGGTGTACATTAGAGACTACCAGTCCATGGTCAGGTTACCTGGTAAGCCCATTCCTCCAACTGATCCTTTAGGTCCAGGGAGTCCAGGGGATCCTGGTGTTCCACTAAGGCCTGGGTCACCTTTAGGCCCTAGAAATAACAGAGAAAAAGCCCACAGGTCAACATCTGTGGAAAGCACTGAGAAGCAGGTTTTGTGACAGCGACTATGGCTATACTGTCCACACCTACCTGGCTGTCCGGGATGCCCTGCCTGCCCATCCTTTCCAGGTACTCCCGGTGTTCCAGGGTCTCCTCGGGAACCTTTATCTCCAGTGGGTCCAATTTGTCCTGTAGGTCACAAAAGAACATAGCAATCTCTCACATCTGCTTTGGAAGCAATTGTTGCAGAGAGCAGGATGATAGGGTCCCCCAGTGAGGCCCGCCTGTCTCTTCCACTCACCTTTCTCTCCCTGGTCTCCTTTCTGTCCCTTCATGCTCCCCATGTCCACGTGCTCCATGGATCCTGGCATGCCAGGAAGCCCAACATCACCTTTATCACCTTTGAAGCCAGGGTCGCCCCTTGGTCCTGAGGAACCTGGAAGGCCGTGGTCCCCTGTGGAGAAAAAGGAAGCAAGCACCCAGTGAGATCCAGCCCCAGCTGTGTCTGAAAGGGACTCTTGCCAGCCAGTACATGCAAAGTCAGGAAGGAACTAGAACATGTCAAGAGCTGACCGTGGTGGAGAGAGGCTCTGAGCCACAGGGGAGAGGCATGGTGAAGCCTCCTTCTAAAGTTCATTATCTGCTAGCAATTGCAACACATGGCTCTTAGATAAACTCCTCTTGCCTCCTTCCCAGATGTCTTCCTCAAACTCTGTTCTCCATCACTCTCAAGTGTTCCCCAGATATAAACAAACGACGGACTGGAAAACTTCTGCATCCCGACATCAACTTCCCTTTTTTGCGCCTTATGTTTACAGTCAGCGTTTTTTAAGAACAGAATTTTGGATCAATTTCAGAGAATGAGAAATAAGAATCTGGGCTTGCCCATAAGTGGGCTCTACTAATTAATGTGGCTGTCTTGATGCAGGACTTGTGCCCTCATGTAAATGGAGAGCCCACATTTCTTACAGAGAGAACGTCCTTCCCATCTTCACAGCAGCTAGGCAGCCATGAGCACTGTGTGCCCATGATCTATGCACGGAGTTAATTCCTCTGAAGGAGAGTTATCTTCCAGCCCTTTTCTCTCATCTACATCTTAAAAACTAAATGTGATCTGTAACACTCCAAGAACCTTCCAGGATTCTCAAGAAATACAGACACCATACAGTATGACACAACGTGGTTTGCCAGCCCTCAGCCCTCCTACCTTTTTCTCCAGGTAACCCTGGGGTGCCTGCAGGTCCTGGCGAGCCTGGTTGTCCTGGGGTTCCCATGACACCCATTTCACCTTTCGAACCTATGGTCAAAAGAAATGTTAAGAACACATCCCCACATGGACCTCCAGCGGTAGGCCAATGGCCAGGAGTCAGGAAGTAAGCCATGCTTCCTCTTAGATAATCCAGGCAAAGTTCAGGTGTCGCTTACCTGGGAACCCTGGAACTCCAGGCGTCCCCTGCTGTCCAGGAAGGCCAGGGAGGCCTGACTGTCCTGTGAGGCCAGGAAGTCCTTGAGAGCCTTTATCTCCTTTGGGGCCAGGCATATCCAGTCCCGGGAATCCAGGGAACCCTTTCTCTCCTTTAATTCCAGGTGGACCTGAGGTTGGACAAAGGGAGTAGCTTATAGAATGTTCTAGAATGGGCATTGCGTTGTAGAGTGCTGGCTGAGGGCGGCATGTAAGCATGCCAGCACTGGGGGTTTGGACGGTGCCGAGTTCAGGGTCATCACTACAGTGGGTAAGTCATCTCATAGGAGAAAGTCCTTCTGTCTGCCATTGAGGATTACCAGTGACTTTGTACACCCACCGGCCCCAGCTAATGTTGGCTAGCTTTCACTGAATATTTTACCCTTTCCCCCAGTACTAACATAACCCTGGGACTATCGGCACAAGGATAAAGCCAACTAGACAAAGAATCAATTAGTTTAATTATCAACAACCTAGCAAGGCTGCTATCAAAGATAACGGGAAGACATTATGTTTAATAAATCTTAAGTGCTACTGAATATGTAACAGGTTTTTTGGCACATTAAACGGACACAGAATGAGGAAATAATGGGAGTTTGTAATGTTTGGATTAAGCAAACAACCAAACCAAACTAGAATATGCTCCCCATCCCTCCCTTTATTTTGGCAACTATGCCAACCTCCCTGCTCGCCCCACACTTCACAGGCTCTGAAAAAGTGACAATCACATCACCTGATGACCCTGGTGGTCCTTGCCCTCCGGGTGGGCCCATAGCTCCGGGTGGCCCTATTCCTGGGACCCCTGGTGGACCTGCAGGGCCTTGGACTCCAGGAGGTCCTGGGTCACCTGTCAGGAAGGACGGGAGTAAGTCGGAGATTAGAATGTATCCCTTCCCATAGGCAATCCATCTGTACAACAGCCTCAGCCACAAAACCCTCACAGAGTGTCCCCACCCGCCTAATTAACGTGGACTGAGCACACAGCCGATGCTCCGGGCACATAAAGCAAGCAGACACCCTGACGCAGTCTGAAGCATTACCTCTGATCCCCTGGAGTCCGGGGGGCCCTGTCAACCCCTGTTCTCCTGGAACGCCTGGTCCCCCGATGCTGCCCTTCTCTCCAGGTGTACCGGGAATGCCTGGAAGGCCTGGTTGCCCTTTGAGTCCTGGAAGCCCAATGCCAGGTTCTCCCTGGAAATCCCCAAGACACCAAGAGCAAATTAATCATCAGTGTTGGCTCTGGGTGGCCGAGGCATGTCACCTGTCACCCATGCTCTCTCCCAAGAGAGTGAGGACAGGACCTGACTAGTCCCATCACGGGCAATGGTTAACGAGAGCCCTGAGCCCTTTCTCCCGCTTCATGGCTTCCCTCTGTCTCCTCTAGCCAGAACAGGAGAGGCGTGACCAGGAGGTCACCCCAAAACTTCCATCCAGTCTAGGAAGATGCAATAGGTAGACACTTGACGGTAAGCAAACTGCTATATTACATAGCACAGGTTGGCCCAGCAACATGTCTACCCAGAGCACACAGAACAAAGAGGGGGAGGTGTTCGCAGTTGTCACCATTGGAAGGAGCTCTATTGGTGCCAAAAGTAGAAGCTAAAGACCCACCAGGGTGGCCCTCACAGATGTGGCGGCCTTGACTGGGACACCCTATGTGTCACCCTCCTGGTTGACTTATTTCTTCTCTGATAGTGGCTTTCAAACAGCTCTCACCTGCCACTCCCAGTTAGAAACACATCGCACACATGGGACCCAGCACACAGACAAGAAACGTTCACAAAGCTGAGACAACTGCTTTCCATTCTGTCTCTTGTACACCGTACCATTAAACAAGAAAACCATCCCACAAGATTAACAATCCACATAGTATATGCTCAATTAACCAGGATGAGGACCTAGCAGCCTGGGAGAGTCTGTACCCACCTTTTGACCTTGCGGTCCTGGGTTGCCAGGTAAGCCGTTAAATCCGGGGCGACCTGGACTCCCAGGCCGTCCTATCTCTCCAGGCAAGCCGTCAACACCTGTGTGGAGGAGTCAGAAAAACAGTTACAGGGCTCTCCCCAATACTCTTCACTTGTGTCTGAAACTGTCAGGGTCTAAAACTACCTAGGAGGCAAAAGTTCTTAGCATGTCTGTAAAGGGGCTTCTGGGCTGGGTTCAGGGGGTGAAATGACCCATCATGGATATGGAGCCATCCCATGGGTTCACTGACTAACCTCATTCATCCTCTCTCTCTCTCTCTCTCTCTCTCTCTCTCTCTCTCTCTCTCTCTCTCCCTTCCCTGACTGTAATGTGAGTAGCCACCTCACACTGCAATGCCAGGGTGGGTCTTCCCCACAGTGATGAACCTTCAAGCTGTGACAGAACAAACCCTTCCTTCCTCAGGCTGCCTTTGTCAGGGATTTTGTCACAGCACCGAGCAAAGCAACTAGCACGTAGACGGAAAGAGTGTATGGCGATGCCAGGCAGGCTACGTATTCCTCATCAGCTGCTTGTGTCTAGAGCAGACCCTCTATGCAGGATGGTGCCATGCTCATTAGCAAATGGCCTGGAGTGGTAGGGGCATTGTCATCTGAGGGATCTGAACACACCACACGGAGGGACCGAGGGTGTCCATCCTGCCAGAGTCTTCTCTTTCTCACAGATTCATGGGAAGCAAATGCCAAGACCCTCACCACAGACCAGTCACTGAATGACAAAATACCCTTCCCCAGTTGGTCTTCTAGCCATAATCACAGCCCCCTCACTAGGCTCACCTTTGGGGCCAGGAAGCCCGGGAAATCCAATTCCTGGCTGTCCCACAGCACCTTTCTCTCCCGGGATGCCTGGACGTCCTGGGGTTCCTGGGAAGCCTCGGTCACCTGTGGTGGAAAAGGTGAACGGTCAATGTGAGGAATGCCTAAGGAAGTCTGTGGTAGCCCTATGATACTCCTGTGGTAGCCCTGTGGTACCCCTATGGTAGCCCTATGATACTCCTGTGGTAGCACTGCGGTACCCCTATGGTAGCCCTGTGGTATACCTGTGGTTGCCCTGTGGGAGCACTGTGGTAGCCTTGTGGTAGCCCTGTGGTAGCCCTGTGGTAGTCTTGTGATAGCTCTGTGGTAGCTCTATTATAGCCCTTTAGTAGCCCCTGTGATAGCCCTGTGGTAGCCTTGTGATAGCTCTGTGGTAGCCCTGTGGAAGCTCTACTGTAACCCTGTGGTAGCCCTGTGATACCCCTGTGGTAGCCCTGTAATACCCCTGTGGTAGCATTGTGGTACCCCTGTGGTAGCCTTGTGGTAGCCCTGTGGTAGCCTTTCGGTAGCCCCTGTGGTAGCCCTGTGGTAGCCTTGTGGTAGCCCTGTGGTTGCCCTGTGGTTGCCCTGTGGTAGCTCTATTGTAGCCCTGTGGTACCCCTGTGGTAGCCCTGTGGTAACCTTGTGGTAGTATGGTGGTACCCCTGTGGTACCTCTGTGGTAGCCCTGTGGTAGCTCTATTGTAGCACTGTGCTACCCCTGTGGTAGCACTATGGTACCCAGGCAAGGGAGACATCAACAGTACCTTGTGGCCCTGGGAACCCAGGGGATCCTGGAAGTCCTGCAGCTCCTGGGGGGCCGGGAAGTGGGACAACTTTTCCTGCCTCACCCTTTGGACCTGAGGGAAGAAAACAATAGAAGCATATATGCAGATTGTCACATCTCAGCCTCTCTGAAGAGAGTAAGGGTGATGTCATGTCCCAGCAACCTCTCAGTACAACACAAAGGAGCCACCACTCCCTGGCTGAGCTCCTTTCTATATCCTCTCAGGACAAAGATTTGGCCACCACTTCCTATCCTCTGAGGCACCCCAAATCTCTGCACGGAAAAGTCCTTGGGTTTCCCACTTCTCCCCCACATGTCTAGAATCTCAACCAGAAATGCTCAAGGTTTGTGTCCCCACATGACTAAAATGTTTACTCCACTCAGGATTCCTTAAGTGTTTCGCATTCAAACCCTGAAGAGTTAGAAAATTTCCCATAACAAAAAGTAAGGTAGCCCTGGGTCATTTCTTGGTTATCACGTCCCCTCCAAATAAAACCTAAATAAATAAATAAAAACCAAAAGACAAAACAAAGCAACCCAAAACAATATTTTTATCCATCAGACAGACTCTCGGTTGCTTTCTGTCTCACCAGGATTCACGCCTGCTAGCTAGAACACAGCAGGTAAGTGGGTGGCTGTGGATTAGGCCACTCTAGCAATGTCATGGTCCCCTAGCGCCCTGAGGTAAAGCACTCTGCTTCCAGGCCCCATCTCTTACCAGTTAAGCCCCAAAGAGCCACTGGAGGCCAGCATATTGCCGTTCAGAAAGAATCAGGGCTCTTCCAAGTGTGCACAGGGACTCCTCAGCCCACCATGGGAATTCCAGATAAGGGGACCCTCCAGGAATGACTGGCCTGCCTCTTGCCACAGACTGTGAGAACCATCTGACCCTAGCATGCATCTGCTCTCCATTAAGCCCTAGGATCCAGTCTTTAATGTCACCACATAAATACCGCTCTGCAGATCAAAGGTCAACTTTCAGATCCAGAAGCTCACAGGATCTGGAGGGAACTCTCCAGAAAGAGAACAGCTGGCCATCAGAACCAGCACCACTTCCTCTGACACCCTTCCTTCTTGTGGTCCCTGGAACTACCAGGATGCGCTCTTGTTTTGATTCTTCTCAATTCTGATGAGCTCCTTCCATGGCTTCTGCAAGTCCCAGAGGCCATGGGAACTCTCAGAACCGTGGGGCACCCTCTCCCTGGCTCGCTGCAGTCTTCCTAAAGCTCCTCAATATCCCCCTGCTTATGGGGAAGAGGTGAAAGAGACACTTCAGTCCTCCATTAACAGCAGAGTTCTGCTGAGTATGCTAAAGATGAGAGAGGCCAAAAGAGACGCTCAGAGCACCACACTAGGACTCTGCCTTTGAACAGGACTTACACTCCATTCCAGGAGCAGACAATGCCCCTAATGAGGACAGGAGCTGATAAAGTCTTTGCTATAGTTACGGCTAGGGAAACCATCATTGGAGCTGTGGGTGCAAAGGCACTGTGTAACTGTGCCTGCTGGAAATTCTATTTATGGGTCCCTTAACACTGCTTTTAACCACCCTAAGTCCTTCATTAACTTCATTAACTGTTTCGGGGTGTGGTGGCGCACGCCTTTAATCCCAGCACTTGGGAGGCAGAGGCAGGCGGGCTTCTGAGTTCGAGGCCAGCCTGGTCTACAGAGTGAGTTCTAGGACATCCAGGGCTACACAGAGAAACCCTGACTGGAAAAACAAACTAACAAAAACCTTTACAACTGTTTAAATCCTTCTCGGTACACACGATTACTTCCTCCTCTGTGGCAAGCCACTTCTGTCCCCTATCCTCACCATTCAAGATTGTCTCAGGAGCCCTCAGGTCAGTGTGGGGTTACATTATGGAGTACCCACTTTTGCAAGGCAGAGAGGGGTGTACCTTCCCCAATCCAGCCACGCTCAGTCACCTGGGCACGGATGACATAGGAAGCAACTGTTACCCTGGCTACAGATTTCTAATAAACCTTGTTAGAGAGCACAGGAGGGCAGGAGCTGAGTCTCTCACAATGTTTTGTTGTTGTTGTTGTTGTTGTTGTTGTTGTTTTGGTTTTTTGTTTTGGTTTGGTTTGGTTTTTTTTGAGACAGGGTTTCTCTGTGTAGCCCTGGCTGTTCTGGAACTCACTCTGTAGACCAGGCTGGCCTCGAACTCAGAAATCCGCCTGCCTCTGCCTCCCGAGTGCTGGGATTAAAGGCGTGCACCACCACGCCCAGCTTCTCACAATGTTTATCAGCACTCTGCTTGGGGCTTGGCACATAAACTACCAAAAGACAGTCAGAGAGGGACCTCAGCCAATAGGAATTAAGCACAAGCTGGATGTTGCAACTTAAGATGCCCGAGCATTGGCAGAGAGCAAAGATTATACTGCTTAGGAAATGCAGACACCAAAAGGATCAGAAAATGGATAAAAATTAAAAAAAAAAATAGCCTCACGTTTCACCTACTTCTACCTGAGGGGCTGACTTAGCTGATCTGTGGTCTCTGTGCATGAGCTCACCCATCTGATGCAGGGGAAAAGGAGGTACAGAACTCTAAAGGACTGGTCCAGTCACATCCCTCTTCCAGGGAGAAGTGAAACACTGTGTATCCTGGACTTCTGAACCCTTGTTTCTGTGACCTTGAAGTTGCCCCGACAGACCCTGAAGTCTTACCTGGAAGACCTGGGGACCCGGGGCCTCCGGGAAAGCCTGCTTGTCCTTTTTCACCAACAGGACCAATGGGACCAACTCCTGGGGGTCCAGGAGGACCGATGTCTCCACGACTACCCGGGAAGCCAACTCCTCCGGGGGGACCTCGCTCTCCTTTCAATCCTATTGAACCCTGAGGAGACAGGAGACAGAAAAGACTGTCAGGGGACAATTCTGCGTCGTCCACAGAAAACTAGTGACATGAGTCTAGCCAGGTAACACTGTTTACTACATCAGGAGCCACCAGGGTTACCTTGGAATTAACAAGTGACACCAGTATCCTTCTCCCTACCCAGTTGTCACAGCTAGAGGTCTAGAATCCCAGACTTCAAACAATGATGGGTGCACCGTTAGCTTTAGAATTGTTCCCCATGAGGATAAGGGATAGGAAAACTCATCTATTCAGTCCCAGGACATCAAACAGCCCCAGCCATCTGTAGCCTATTATACAAGTCTACACCACTAACCCCTACATCCATTGATGTATATCGGCTCAGGGGCCATGGAGTAAGCTTATGCCATTTGTAAGGTTCCATGGCTGTGACTCGAGGCACTCATTTCTCTACTCTTTGCAGACTCCCCATTTGTAAAACACGTGTTCCAACTCTGGAGATGGACCTACCGGGGAGCCTTTGGGTCCAGGGAGTCCTGGGTGGCCATCTCTTCCGGGAGTTCCTGCTCTTCCTGGCATGCCAGGCTGTCCTGGAAAACCTGGGTCTCCTTTGTCACCTTTGAGTCGCATGTCAAAAAATATCTCTCCAGGCTCTCCCTTAGCTCCAGGCTGGCCTATAAGCCCCGGTGAACCTTGTGGACCCTAGAAAACAAAGCATCTTGTGACACCAAGAACTACTGAGAGATGCATTAGCAGTAGCCTCTGGCTGAGGATCCACCCTATCGGGAACCACCACACTGTTAGATGTCCTGTAGATGCTAACCAGAAACTCCACGGCCATCAGCGGCTGTCTTAAATTCTTGTACTTTGTTAGGCATTCCACAGGGATCAGAAGGGACAGGGGAATAACACTGAACTCAGCTTCCAGAAATCCTTGAGTTACTTTCCTTCCCCTAACGACTGACCAACCTTCCAGAGAATGTCTCAGCAGGTGTCAGCGCACTGCACACGTGCAACTCCTGGACGCTGTATAAGAATTCTGAGGCAGCTGAGACACCCAAGAGCTGAGGCCACCATTATTCACCCACCCTGGGTGTTGCTCACTGAAGCTGCTGGGGGGGGGGGGGGAGTGTCTTTTTTGCATTTGCATTTACACCCCATGGTCAGGAAGACAAAGGGGCTTCCAGGGTGCTGGTGACTGGGAAAACCCAGGTAAAGGAGCCCAGAGCCAGCTCTTTAATTGGGTTTTGGGGAAGCTATTTGGACTTTCCCAAGACTCTATTAAGAGACACACAAAAAGATTTTTAGTTCCAGAAAGTTGAATCTACAAAGAATGCCCACACCTGCCACTCCCTCTCCTCCAGCTGACTTGAGAGTGGATATACACGGAGAAAATGACAACATAAGAAACAGTTCCAATTGCTTGGTCTCCTGGGATGAGAAAGACACACCCAGCTGGGCTCACCGAGGACCTGGCAGAATCCAGACTCTCCGTAGCACATTTATTTTAATCTTTTTCCGTAAGCTGTGTCAAGTCCTGTGAGTGGAAGTGAATCACAAACCACTGTGTATGCCTCCAACACAAACCTCTCCAAGGGAGAGATGAGAAGGCTACTTTAGAGCAAAATGTATATATACAAAAATTATACTTTAAAAAAAATGGAGAGATGGCTCAGCAGTTAAGAGCACTGACTGCTCTTCCGAAGGTCCTGAGTTCAAATCCCAGCAACCACACTGTGGCTCACAACAGATCTTAAATGAGATCAGATGCCCTCTTCTGGTGTGTCTGAAATCAGCTACAGTGTACTTACATATAATAAATAAATAAATCTTTTTTTTAAAAAAAAAAAAGAGAGATGGCCTGTCACACACCTATGTGTGACAGGACACTTGTGTACCATTTATCACAACTCTATAAGGAAGACATGGGATTGTCAGTCTAACAGAAAAGTGAGCCATGTGTATGAGACTACCCAGCCAGGAAGTGCAAGCAGCTGGGTATAAAAGTAAGCGCTCCTGTCCACACAGCCTGTCCACTATCCCATACTCCCTAAGCATCACCAAGGGTTCCATACTGAAGCCCCTGGCCCACACAGGGATGGGACTTGCAGAGGTTCTGGGGTCCTGCTCAAAGTCCTTCAAGTCTGGGACTAATATGGAAGGGATAACTGAATTTCTTGTCCCCGGTGCTCCTTAAAGCCAAAGTGCACCGGCTGGGGACAGAGAAGATGTCATCCAGTCAACTGTGCCCTGTAGAACCTTGGGGTCCACACGTGAAGCCTTAGTGGAGGCTCACCCAAGAAAGCAAGTTCTCAGCAGCGACTCTGTGCCCCAAGCTATACTGTTCAAATACTTAGATTGAAAACTGAAAAGTCCCATTCTTCAGCAAGGGCTCAAGCACCACCATTGGCCCCAGGTACCAAGCTGAACAGCGGTGTAGGCATAGAACACCTCTGCTGTGGCAGAGCGTTCCACTCAGCAGCGACAGGTGGTCTGGGCTAGCCCTGAGCTAACCCAGTCCAGGATCTGGACATGAGATGGTGTGCACAAGTCTGAAGAACAAAAAACAATTATTTCTGCCAGACACCTGTTGGAAATGTTAGCAAAAGGTTGTAGAAACTTTGGTGTTTTGTCAAATGGTGAGGCTTTCTTAGCCTGTTTTCTGGCGTTAATATGCATAGATATATACTTATAAATCATGGAAGAAACTAGACAGTCCGGCAAAGCCGTTCCTTGGACACTCAGGCCTTTTTCTACCATGTTGTATGGCTGTCATTCCAGAAATGAGTCAATTTCATTGGGATGAGGTGTCTGTGGTCCTGTCCTTCCTGTATCTGAAAGGCTTTAGAAGAACCGAGACTTTTCGTTGGCTTTTTCATGTCTGGGACAAAGAGATGCTAAGGATTTAGGAAGATAATCTTGCTTTCTCTAATTTTTAAAATTTAATAGGTATTTTTTAAATTTAATACACATGGCTGCACCATATGAGTGCCTGATATCCATGGAGATCAGAAAAAGCCATCGAATCCTCTGGAGCTGACCTTACAGATGGTTGTTGGCAGCTACACAGATGCTGGGAATTGAACACAGGTCCCCTGGAAGAACAGCCAGTGCCTTTACCCACTAAGCCTTTGCTCCAGCCCCTTGAATTCTTTAAAAGTGTCATTGATGATGCTAAAATGTCTCAGCAACCTTTGGCACACAACATTCTGATCTGAGATATTTGTAGAAAGAAGTCCTCTATGGGATCAATATCTGCCTTTAAAGCCTAGCACTGGCTGTTTAACCAGTGGGGACGGGGCACCTGTACTATCTACCTCTGATAACATCCACTTAGCCCCTGGGCCAAGTCAGACACAGGTTCTGGCTGAAGGCTGATTGTTCCCAGTGCCTGCATGATCTGTTGTCCATTCCTAAAGTCAAACACGTGGCTTTCAAGGGCAAAGGGCACAAAACACCATCTAAAGCCAGAGGCGAGCATCTTCACCTCCTCCTACATCCCACTGGTCCATGTCTTCCAGCCTCCAGCAACATTAACACAGGAGAACCACATCTGTGATCAGCTTCAAATAGAGGGAAATGACTGACTTCCCGGGAAGCAGTTTATGTGCCCCTCTACTCAGAGAGCCTGTACCTATCTTGGGAAAATCGGGCTTCTGGAAGCAGGAGGGAAGCCTTTGTGTTGTGGACTGTTTTCCTCTTTATCCTGATGAGTCCCCAATTGTCCTTCCTCTCCCCCTCTTCTTTGCTTTTCTTTTTGCTTTTTTTTTTCCCCCTGATCTCTTGGATCAGGAGCTGAATGTCTGGCCTGGGATCTAGCCAGAGCAGAGGCAGGACGGACTCCAGGAAAGCCAGGTAGATAAAGGATAAAGGCAATGGGCAGAGGTGGAAAGACCCTTTTCTGCCTCCTTCAAAGTCCTTCTCCCTTTGATTCCCACCATGGAATGCTATTTGAACTTCTCTGCTCAGAGCTGTTTTAAACAATTGTGCCTTCTAAGTCAGCCCTCTAGGCACCAGCACCAGTCTGCCACAGAACGGGAATCCAGGAATCTGACTTCAAAAGCAGGGAGCCACTGTGGCCTTCTGCCTGCCTCCCCTCTTACTTTAAGTCCGTTCTGCCCTGGCCCCCTCTAGAGGAGAAATGCTTCCGGCAATAACCAAAAGCAGTGAGGAATTTTAAAGAGGTTCCTCGGGAAAAGGGTAAGGTCAAATATCTAACTTTTGGTTTCTAACAAAGAAGAAGAAAGAGCTAAAAAGAATTAGAGAAGCAAGCGATGCTTAGAGAACCTGGGGGAGGGGAGTGGTGGGGAGGGAAGGGGAGGGGACGGGGGAGGGGGGGAGGGGAGGAGACTGATGGGGAGGGGTGAGGAAAGCTTGCAATCACCAAATGCGATTAGGTACTAAAGGTGGATCCCTTCTCTCAGAATGACTTCTCTCAGAACAAAGCTTAGCAGCTGGAATTCCCTGCAGCTGAAAGCTTTCATACTGGTCCCTATGGATATATGTGGATTCATCTACAGACTAGAAAAGCCATCTACAGAATAGATGCTGGTGACATGGAAGCAGTGTCCTTCCCTGCCTCCCTCCCTCCCTCCACAGGAGCTCTTAAGGGGAACTCTGGTAAGAGTTAAGATCACACGGGGAATTCCAGAGACAGTGGTCACAGAGAAAGATGGCCACTGTGGTACCATCTGAACTGGAAACCCCGTGGGCAGGACTCTGCACTGCCCAGGGGACCTGAACACCAAAAGCAAGCAGGGAGGTGAGATGGCTTTGGGGACATGGACTGTGGATCCAAGGCTCACTTGTTCTCTGGGTGTCCCATGTGAGCATAAAAAGGGGCTCACCCACAGTCCCTGGGCCAGCTCCTGTGACAGGTTGGAGCACAAATGAGAATCCATTACTGTGATGACTTCAGACATGAATATGATCTAATGGTTCACTTACCGGCAATCCTTCAAGACCATCTCTGCCGGGCAGGCCTCGGTCACCTTTAGCCCCAGGCTGTCCAGGGAAACCTTAGAAGGAGATAGGAGTAAAGCAACTGTAAGACGTGCTTCCCTTTGCCCCAAGACTCAACTGTATCAGAATCTTGTTGTGAAGTGGACTCTCATTTGAGGAACATACAGGGCAGGAGATAAACAACACTCAGGTGGACAAAATGTCAGAGGGGCAATCATGTCTTGTACACAAGTCTGGCACAGGAAGTCACAGTGTCCCCCAACCTACAACACCAATGGTCTGGGAGACAAACCTGATGACATTCTTTGAGCTGACTGACTATGGAGCTGGGAGAACCACTAGGCCACTCTCCCGTGATCAGAAAAGCTCATGGTGTCATTGTGGTGGGTGGGTTTGGCCACAGCAGTCCATGGGGACACCCTCTGGTAACAGACTTTTATCCTCACTTTCATGCCACAGCATTTGAGGGAGCTGGCATCTGACCCCACGGACATCCCTGACATGTTTCATTCCACGCCCTACTGCTTACCAATCTCTCCCGGAGGCCCCTGTGGCCCTGGAGGGCCACGAAGTCCTTCTGTGTCACAGGCAAGGCAGCCTTCTCCTTTCTGACCTGAAAGAAGAAACATGGGTGCTTAATGTATACCTAATATATGTTTATTGTGTGATGTGCCAACAGAAGGTTCTGTAGTGCTCAGAGAGGGGACACAAGAGAGAGTCCTGCAGATGTCCCAGCCAGACTCTTCCCTTCTCCAGCATCACTCCTGCCCATAGCACTGCCCACTTGTGGGATGATCTCCCACCCATTCCACAGGCCCCAGGTTCAGTCCTCAGCATTGCACCATACACAGCACTACACCACACACACACACACACATGCACATCACATACACACCACATACCACACCACACACACACATATATACATACACATTGTAATGACTGGTTTTGTATGTCAACTTGACACAGCTGGAGGTATCACAGAGAAAGAAGCTTCAGGTGAGGAAATGCCTCCCTCCATGAGATCCAGCTGTAAAGCATTTTCTCAATTAGTGATCAAGGGGGGAGGGCACACTGTGGGTGGTGCCATCCTGGACTGGTAGTCTTGGATTCTATAAGAAAGCAGGCTGAACAAGCCAGGGGAAGCAAACCAGTAAGAAACATCTCTCCATGGCCTCTGCATCAGCTCCTGCTTCCTGGCCTGCTTGAGTTCCAGTCCTGACTGCCTTTGGTGATGAACAGCAACATGGAAGTGTAAACTGATTAAACTCTTTTCTCCCCAACTTGCTTCTTGGTCATGATGTTTGTGCAGGAATAGAAATCCTAACTAAGACACACATATACATACACATATGCCCACACACATACACACACATACCCATACACTCACATATACATGTATACACACATGCACATACATATATGCACATACATGCACATACATATGCATACACAGACAGACACACACACACACTCACAGAATACATCTCCTAGGATGCAGAGGATTGATGGATAGATGGATGGATGGATGGATGGATGGATGGATGGATGGATGGATAGATGGATGGATGGATAGATGGGTGGATAAGATTTCAGCCTAAAGAACTCCAGATAATGAGTACATTGTAAAATAAATAGATAACGCATCTCAGTAGGGAATGACTCTGTGGGGAGGAAGGTTACATAGCTGCCCTGAGATGCCCTCTGAAACTATTTTCCATGTAAGATTTAGACTTCTAAAGGGCCAAATTCTTTATAGGCCAAGCCAGAAATGGTCAAGTATAGGACTGGTTTTATGAGGGCCCCAGTTTGTTCTGCCCCAAGGTTAACGAGCACATAAATTTCAGAATGCCATTGTTCAGTCCCTGCTAAGCCAGTGCTCACACTGATCACGAGATGAGAGTTCCCCATCTCTGAGTCCAATTGCTAAAGAGATAAAGCGGTGTCTTCCATTGTTATCGCAGCAAACACTTGAAAGGTTAGGGATAAAATTGAGAGCCCAGAGTAAAGCTGGCTAATCCATCAACAGAAGAGTTTGTGTGCCCTGATCGTGCACACACTGAAAGCTTGTATATATCCCATGTATAGATCCCTGGTTTGGCTTAAAGGAAGGACATGTGTCCTTTGAGAAGGAAACTCTCAAGCTTTGAACTGAAAACTTGTGGTATCAGTTGAGACTTCAATACAAGACTAGATTCTTTCATCTTGGGAATGTGTGAAGGACAGTTGTCTGACTGTCATGGCTGAGTCCCTTCCACTCTCCAGCACAGCTATAGTACCAGACAACCACAGCTGAGCTACAGAATGCATCTTCTCGGGAGCGGTTGTGAAGGACTCCCAGATAGAGCAACAGTGGACATGCCTGCGCCCAGCCTCGTGTAATAGTCTGACAACACATAAGCCACTCAGTGGGTAAACTGATCAGTACAAACCCAGCCACCACTTGGAAAAAGTTAAAGTCTCTTACCTTTCTGTCCAACTTCGCCTGTCAAACCTGGCTGTCCTGGAGTCCCAGGAGGACCCTGGTCCCCGGGTGGTCCAGGTTGACACTCCACAATGCCATCTGAAAGTAATTTTTAAAAACCCATGAGACATACCAGGCATTCTTACTCTCTCCTAATCTAACCCTTGATTACAAAACTAAAATATATTAGGCTGATTTGAACCTTTTAGAGATTCAATTCTCCTTTGCTTCTGAATGAGCCTGTGAATTTTTAACTTGCAAAACAAAAGCAGCATAGAGAACAGGCGATTCTGGGAATGTCTTCGGGATGGCTGGGCCTCATCCTCATTCCCCACATTTCAAAAGTCAAAAGAGAAGGAAGTTCCATAAAGCCACATATGATCTCTTCTCTGCCCAGGAATTCACACTAATCCCTTCCCAAGGGAGCCAGCAGCCTATCTGGGCTCAATCACCCCCTCAGCCCTTATCTCTTCATCGCCAGGCTCATCCTGGGAACTTCCTTCCCATTCATGAGCATGGCCTTGAGTTCTTGGAATCAACATCATCAGAGCTCCGTGCTCATAAATCTTCTGTGATCAGTCACACATGGGGGGTCCCACTGCTACTCCAGCTTTACAGCCCACAATGGTGATCAGCCTCAGAGCGGGTTCCTACTACAAATAGTCCCTCCAACTCCTGCTGGTTTTAACCCAAAAGCACCCAACACCCTGCTTTGATCTGCTTCCACTGACCTGGTTGACTTAAGCCTTCTGGAACTTTCTTAAAATTATTGAAATGAGGTCGTGGCATCACAATAAGCCAATCACAAGCTTATACTTCGTGCTCAGCTTTTCTTGAAAGCTGATATAGAAAAACTCTGTGTGGTTCTCTATCTAGACTGCATTATGCCAGGGCATATTCTAGTGTGATCTGTTCCCATGTGTACCCTAAATAGCATTATGCACAGTCGCTCTACGGGAAGCAAAAGACATTCAGCTGTCAATCAAGGTTAAAGGAATCAACCTGCTAACCTTTAACCTCAGATGCCAGGAGACTTAGAGCTGGTTAATGTGTTGCTTTCCCTGTTAAGCCCATTTGGTTGTTAGTGACTCTATTTTGTAACAAAGTTATCTTTGTAAAACTACTTAAGCAAAAGGTTACTAAGTAACCAGTGCTGGGAGGGACCAAGCAGTTACACAGCACTGCTTCCAGCAGCAGTCACAGTATCCAACCAGCTCTGCCCTGGGCTCCGGGCATCTGTCGGGAAATTCATGGCACTTACTTGTGTGGCCTGGCTGCCCAGGGGGGCCGGGAGGTCCGGGAGGCCCCGGGGCTCCATCTCTTCCACTTGGTCCAGGTAATGACTGGCCTGGAAATCCCTGGTCACCTTTTTCTCCCCTTTCACCTGGGAAGCCTGGAGCACCAGCCTGGCCTGGAATAGGGAAACCTGCAACCAGCATAGGAGTGCATGTAAATATCCCGAAGACAGTGAGTGGGACAGCTGTGCAGAAAATCTACACTCTATCCAGGGTAAAATGCTAGGATCCTCCATGAGGGCGTGCTCTAGATCAGCACAGGCTGACCAGTAAGTCTGGAAGCTTCCAGCCTAGCAAGGCTCAAAGACAAAGTGATAGGTCTGAAAACGCAGAGTCCACTTCCATCACTCTGTATGCTAAGGTGCTAAGGAGTCACACAATGTGACGTAATATAGCCCAGAAGGCTGATGGTGGGGACCCCGAGCAGTGCAGCTTGGGGAGCCGCGCACAGCTAGTCCTGCTGTTGTGGGAAGGAACAGCCATATGGGGATCCCAGGAAAGACAGAGGACTCTAAAAGTCTCAGACCAAGTATAAATCAGACTGGTGGGGAAGGCAAAGGGATGTCATGTCATCCACCTATCTTGGAGAGAGCCACAGCTCAACAGCTGGAAGAACTCTGGCAGAGCCAAGACTCATGCAAGGGCAAGACGCACACCCTGAGGACCAGCCCACTGGGCAAGTCGGTGTCCCCTGGGAAACAAGGATCCACTGTCTGCACATTTGCCTACATATGGGGGAAAGGCATGCTAACTTGTACCTATAAAGTATACAGCAGGCACACATCAGGGTACACTGAGTTCTGATAAACTAGAGAGACAGGTAGAAACCTGCAGCCTGTCTTATGAACACACCCAGTGTGTGTGTGTGTGTGTGTGTGTGTGTGTGTGTGTGTGTGAGACAAGCACATGGGACTAGAAACCACACAGATCATGCAACATTCTACAAGAAATAAGGACTCTCACCTGGAGGGCCTGGTTGACCTGGTGTTCCAGGGAAACCTTGAAAGGGGAGGAGAGAATTGGACAAAGTGAGGCGAGGTCACTCGTGTATGGACACTTTCTGTTTCTCTGCCACAGTCTTCCCAGGGCCATTTGAAGGTGCCCACGATCTAGGCTGGGAAGACAGAAGCTGAGCCCACAAATATCCCTGCAGAGTCACCATCCTCAGGAAGCTAGAGAGGATAAGGGCTCCTGGGCACCTTACAACAGTGAGGTTGGGAGCTAGAAAGAACAGCTTGACTGCTGTTCAGGCTTCTGAAAAGAAAGAAGAAAAGGTGGGAGGAGCAAAGGGGAGGAGGGGGAGCCAAGGCAGAGGGAAACAAGCGAGCTGCAGCCTACCTTTAGGACCGGGCTCCCCTCTCAATCCTGGTGCTCCTGGGTAGCCTCGATCTCCTTTCTCTCCCAAAGGCCTGGTGCCTATCACCTGCATTAAAGCACAGGTCAGGCTGGTACGGGAGTAGCTGATAGCACACATCATGTATGTTGTATTCCCTCAAGGAATATGGATGCAAAGGTGTGCAGGGAGCAGGGGAAAGGCCTGGAGAGCTACAGAATGAATACCAAGCACTAAGATCCACTCAATGTTGAATTGTCAGGCAGTTCGGCCTCACTTATATGATTTCCCTAGCAACAGCAAGGGTCTCAGTCAGTCAACTAAAGCCTAGTCTACAATGTGCAGATGCATCCAAGCCACAGGGGGCCTGGCTTGCTTTACAGGGTAACAGAGGAATGCCCCTCAGTTTCTTCCGATGTGCAGGGAAAGAACACACACTATCTGTCTCCTTTTATTAGAGGATATTTTATGTGTCCTCTTTCTCTAAAAGCCAAAAGGGCACTTCCTGAAAAATCGCAGGGACAAAGACCAGGAAGGAGGTACTGCCAACCTCACTGAGATAGAAACCTGGCTCACCGTGATCCTGAACGACCACAGTGTAAGGAAAACGGCACAGTCAAGCCTCGACATGCTTTTTTTACAACATCCTCTGTAGCAATAATGAGGGGATGTTGTTTTAAATGCCATTACGTGGCTTTGATTAGGCCATTCTACAACATGGACATATGTAGAAAAATCACTGTACATTCCAAGTAGATGTAAATTCTATTTGTCAATTTAAAAAATAATAAAATTAAAACTAAGTAAGAGTGTACTGGTGGGACTGAGAGGAGATGAGAATCCGCCTGCCCTGGGGTGAGTGATGGAAGAGAGGAGAGCCGCAGGTATGCTGGGCACATCAAGGCGTAGCCGCTAAAACGATCAATCTGGCCCCACAAGCTATCACCCACACAGTGAGTGTCACATACCCACACCCACACCACCCAGAGCAAACAGAACAGGAGTGCCCACTGTTTCAAAACCAATTTGGAACAGAAGAACTGAGACAGTAGCAGGTCCAAGTGCTCATGAACAAGGCATGAACGTTACTTGAACAAGAAATGTTGTTTTGCTAGAACAGCCAGACTATGGTTGATATGCTCCTCTTACTAAATTTCCCTGATGGACAATTAAAAAATAAAATAAAATCCAGGTTTCAAAATAGGTTGCCGGGTTATCCATGTGCAAAGATTTTTGTTTTCAGAAGTTTGAGGATATGTTAAAAAACGATAAAGGTCTGATTGTTAAAATCAGAGCAAGTTATGAATTGCTCCATATGGCAGGCACCCACTTTCGGATGAGAGCATCACCCCAGGGGCAGCTGCAGAGTGTCCCATGGAACCCGGGGCCCATCTCAACCATGTTCATTACTTACAGTTCCAGGGGGGCCTGGAAGTCCAGCTTCACCCTTCTCTCCCTGCAAGGGACATGCACAGTTAACTGTTGCCTTACCACATAGATGACCATGCAGAAAGCTGGCCAGAAATTTTCTGGTAAAATAGAAATTGGTTCTACACAATCCCCCCAGTTGTTATACTCCCCCAACCTCTCCCTCTGGGACTGGCTCGGTTACTCTGTGATCATCACAAAAAAACAGGGACTCAGTTCATCTGTATCCCACGAAGGTAGCATGGAAATAAAAATGTCCACACAGCCTACATGGGAGTCTAAAAAGACAAGCATTTGCCCTGTGTGACAGCCTTCTCAAGGGACTGTCAGAGAGCCTTGTAGAAGCAGAGTGCTCTTCTCTAAAGTGCTAGGAAGCACAGTTTCTAGCTCTGACTCCTTAAGGCATCTCCTTGGGGTTTTTATGTCTGGATTTATACCGAAAGCCTCAATACGAATTCCAATGTTAGCTTCAAGCAACTTTAAAATTGTCTAGAGCCCAGTCAGCAGAAAGTATGGATGTTAGAAATGTCTCCACACAACTAATTTATGGATGTCTGCACAGATCAGATCCTCCTCGTTTTATTTACAAATCATTATTAATCTTAAAAAGCAAGATGTGGTTCCGTGGGTAAAAGTGCTCCACACCATGCCCCAGGTCCTGAATTCGCCCGGGGGGGGGGGGGGGGGGGGGGGGGGGGGGGGGGGATGGGACCCACATGATGGAAGGAGAGAAGGGACTCTCACCAGCTGGCCTCAGACCTCCACATGCGGCATGTGTGTGCCTGCACACAGCCAACCAATCAATCAGTCAATCAGTGTAAAAAAAGGCAAGATGTGTCCTTCACACCCATTTTGTCAAAGGCACATGCGTGCGTTTACGGAGGAACAGCAGGAGGCAGAAAATTTGGCCATTCTTTCCTTTCTTGCACTTCTGCATTTTCTCTTAATTTATAATTGGGGAAAAATTAATCTCTACAAAAAAAAAATACAACAGATGCTTGACTGAGTGTGTCATGTGATCGTCTTCTTTCAAATAACTCATCGACTGTGGAAAAGCCAACAAACCGTTGAGTCCGCACAGGGAAGAAACATTGTCCCCTTGGGTTCAGAGTTATTTACTCTAGAAACATTGTCCCCTTGGGTTCAGAGTTATTTACTCTGGAAAATAAATGAGCAAGCCCCTAAGATGAATAACCCATTAAAGGTAAAAACAAAACATCACCACACACCTGTGGGCCCTGCCGGCCTGGGAGACCTGGGTACCCGGAATCACCAGGAAAGCCCTAAAAGCAAGGAAGATACAGGGTGGTCACCGAGGGGACAGCGGCCCTTGTCCACTCAGAAACCGCAGCGGAAGAGACTTACCGGGCTCCCCTTTTCTCCTTTTTCGCCGTCTTTCCCAGGTTTCCCCTGTACAATAAAGAGGCAGACATGAGTGCTTCACACCACAGCTCTGTTCGTGTCTGTCTCTCCCTCGTGTGAGGAACAAGACAGGCAGAGAAGAAGGCCACTAGAGTTGCTAGGTCACTGGGGAGGAAGATGGCCCAGTTTCTGAAGAGCAGAGTCCACAGGGCTACAGAGAGGTCAATGTCTTAGGTACCAAGGGATGATTTTGTCAATGGCAGTGAGCACCGAGGCTGATAGGTAATGCCTCATCTTTCCACTTGGGACTTTGAGGCACCACCAGATATTCCCGACAACTGACAGCTAGGCAGATATCCCACTGCTGCTGTCCAGACAGGGAGAAGCATATGAGCCTATTGGGGTCCCAGCCACACACAAGCCTGGCATGGGAAGAGGTAGGGGTTCAAATCTGGTGTCAGACAGAGCAACAAAAACAGCTAAACATCTGCTCTGACCACACAAGAAAATAAGTGTTCCAGGGGACAGCACAGGGGGATAACTTTTCCAAAAGCTCCTCCCTAGCAGGCTCAGTGGGGCCCAAGGAAGAAATTAGAACATGCTATAGATGCAGCCATCCTTCCGTTCATTTCTGTGAGTGTGGAGATTAGAGGGGAATGTTTCGCAGTGAGGAGAGGATAGATCTAGGAAGCACTTACCCGAGGCCCTTGCTTGCCAGGTTCACCTTTCTCTCCATATCCTGGTGCTCCCTTAAGAGACGAGAGGAGAAGGAGTTAGACTCATTGATATATGAAAATACAGCATAAAGCCAGACACACGCTGGCTTTGGTAGGAAATACCAGGACCATATAACGCGTCATCGTTCACATAAAAATAATAATGGCAAAGAGGAGCAGAGTGCTTACCGGGAATCCGGGTTCACCTTTCTGACCCTAGAAGAATGGAGGGGTTGGAGAGAGACACATCAGTACCATCGAATGGCTACATCACCCACCAACTGGTTACGTCACCTACCTAATGGCTGCATCCTCCACCTAATGGTTACGTCACCCTTTGTTGCTTTTGGTTTTCTTTCTCTTTCCTTTCTTTCTCTCTTCTTTTATTCTCTCCTTTCCTTTCCTTTCCTTTCCTTTTCTGAGACAGGATCTTTTTTATGAAACTCTGGTGTGTAACCCAGAACTTGTGGCAATCCTCCTGCTTCAGCACTCAGCATGGTGTGTCAGGACTACAAGGGTACACTTTCATGCCTGGATCAGTTTTTCAGATGTTGCTTGAACATCTTTTTTCTTTCTTTTTTTTTAAATCCAGGCTGCAAAAATGTCTCAGCCATTAAGAGCACATAGTGCTCTTGCAAAAGACCTGAGTTTAGTTCTAGCACCACACTGGGCTGCCTCACAGCTACCATAACTCTGGCGCTGGGAGGGGCTATGCTTATGGCCTCTGTTATCACCTGTACACTCATGCACAAAATTATGTAGAGACACATACATGCACATAATTGCAAAAAAAAAGAACCCTTTTGTCACTCATCTTACAAAAGATGCAAACTGAACGCCAATAATCCCTTCCCAGTATGGTTTGGCCCCTTCCCAGTATGGTTTGGCCCCTTCCCAGTATGGTTTGGCCCCTTCCCAGTATGGTTTGGGCTACAGTCTAAGACAGCTTGGTGAAAGAGTGCGCCATGGCCTCCTTTGACCCGTAAGCTGGACCCCTCTTACCTATACAGCTTCTACTGAGTGCCAGGCTAATTTAAGAAGCCCTTTGTTAGGCGAATCAGGACAGAATAGTCACATCCCAAGCCAACCTAGAGCAGCCATTACTGCTCTCAAAGGACAACTATAAACCCACTTCCCAAGGCAAGAGTGATTATGGTTAGAGAATCCAAGTTTCAATCCAGCTTCTCTTTGTCCCTCTGATTCTGTCCAAACTTAGAAAGCAGACATCCACTGAACAGAGCCCAGACTTACCTTTTCTCCTGTTGGGGCAAAGTCTCCTTTTTCCTTAACTTGTGCCTGACCAGGAACTCCCGGGGGACCACTGACCCCTTGCTCTCCCTGTCATGTAAAATGTGGAGGTTAATTACGTATGAAAAATAGAACAAAAACTGAGGTAGGTAGGATAGGACAGCCAGAAGTTAAATGATAGGACATGATTGTCCCACAGCAAAAGCCTTGGCTTCTGCAGGAAAATGGGCCAGGGGGTGTCTACAACCAGAGAAATGGGCTTCCCAGGCTTAGAAACCTGCACAGCTGCAGGACCCACCTGTGCGTGCACCTGCACACAGCTACACCACTGTGCTAGTGAGCACACATACCAGCTGATAGGAGTTTGGCAGGAAAGGGGATATCTTAGGCGAGCCAAAAAAAAAATCAGAGAATCACCAGGCTTCTCTTACTCAAACAGCCTAACAGCTGGGCACATTTGGAATTAAAGGGGAAGGCAGCCAAATATGTGTGAATGCCAAAGACTCCAACAGTAAAAAGCAGAGCCCAGGCTCTGTCCAGACCCACCATATCTGGTACCCACTGGTAGCAGCTGCTCACACCAACTTGTACACCCCAAGGCAGGCAGCAGTTGTGATAATGCCCCTTTGTCTCATCTTACCCAGGGACATACTAGGGAGGACAGCAGGGGACCAGGTGTTCACTGCTCGGCCTTCTTGCCAAAAAAAAAAAAAAAAAAAGATGTTCATCCAGTCTTCACCACCCTACATCTGCCTCTGCCAAGGCACACATCCTTGTTGCCTCCTGGTCCCCAAGAAAGAACCAATCGCACCCTACATCATACTTCCTCGAAATGGCTGCTACCGTGGTTGGGTTTAATAGAGTGCAACTAGGAGGCCAATCTAAATTTCACTCTTTTGAAGCAAATTTGCAATCTGCTGGATGCATTGGTTGAGCTCTGTGTTCAGATAAGGGAACTGATGGCCTCGTGTCACTGGAAGCCACGATTAGCCTCCCTGTTTGTGGGATAAGCTCTAATCCTAGCGGTTCAGCTGCAGGCAGAGGAAGTACAGTAGCTTCTCACTCACTCACCTTGTCACCTTTTGGTCCTTGGAAGCTGGAGCCCATCTGCCCCTGTTGGTTACAAATCACGCTTTGTTATTCAGGCCATATATCACCATATATCACCTTGGCCAGCCATCCTAAAGCCCCACTCGGATGAGGCAAGAGGTTTGGCTTCAAGTAACAGTTTCATCCTGCAGGCATCATGAGCTTTTGCAAGAAAAGCAGTGCTGGATGCAATGACTGTGCACAGATTTTTGTTTGCAAATATTATAATAAAGAATTCTTAATGTAAAGGTTTTTAACTCTGGGTTCAGAAAAGTACCCAGGGAGTGATCAATGAATCCAAAGTAATAACTAAGGCATGAGTAGATCAGAGTGGAAGGTCTCAAAGATGATGATGGTGGTGGTGGTGGTGATAGTGACGATGGTGACATCACCATCTCCATGATAGCAATGAGAATAATGGTAGGTGGTTGATAGACAATAGAAAAATGACTGACAGAAGACAATCAATAGAGAGAGACAGTACATAGGTACTTAGTACTAATAGGTAGTACTATATGTGGGTAAGGATGAGGCTCAGAAGGTATTATGGAATCTCACCGCAGTCCTATAATAAGACTGAGAGCAATCAATGAAAAAATATTTTACCTTTTCTCCAGGAGGTCCAGGAGGGCCTGGAGGACCCTGTAAGAGAGAGCATTTTAATTAAATAGTATTCAAAACCAGCCAGCTGTGATCTGGAAGATCATCCCTACACACACACACACACACACACACACACACACACACACACACACACGGTCTTTTGTGGGCGCTATGGAGATGATGTGACCGCATCACCAGGGTGCCTAACCATTGGTGAGTTCTTGCGGTGGGGGAGGGGGAGAGGAGGGTTTAGAGGATGAGTCACTAGGTTGTTCCTTTGAAGGAGGCATTTTGTCCCCCCACACTCCCCCGAGTCTTCTGTATGTCTCAACTATACCTCATGCTCCCTACCACAATGTTCTACACTCTCACAGGCTCAGAAACCACAGAACCTTGGGTCATGTGATCAACCTCCTGAAACTGTGAGCCAAGATGAATCTTTCCTCCTTATGAACTGTATCCTTCCGGAACTGTGTCCTGGCAAAAAGTCTTACACACACAGTCCTCTGTACTCTGCTGTTGGCAGGATGATGTGTGTGACACACACCTATCAAGCTTTGAGAATAGCCAGTTATGGGACAGGATAATTTATGAGGAGGCTGCAGTCTGTCCTTGGGTACCAGTAGCCTGGGGGCACCAGCCTGGGCTCCAAGCTGGAGTTGCCCACATCAGAACAACACTGTCCATTTTTGACACAAGTCCACTTCAGACCTCAGGGGGGAAAAAAAAAGATGATTCTTCTAGAGAATAGATTGTGCTGACACCAAACAAACAAAAACAAACAAACAAAAAAAGATAACCCCACATTTGCAAGAAAATTTCAGAATCCCATAATCACTTTTTCAAAAAGAAAAGCCAGCCTAATTCTGGAATATAAAAACAAGCTCACTGATCCACAGGAAGGTGAGTGGATTCTGTTTACGCAAGCGGAGAAAAACAATATAAAAAAGAAAAGAAAATGATTGAATTTAGGGTATAAGCCCGAGGCTCTCTGAGAGGAGGCTCAGGCAGGCTGTGTGTGTAGGCCATGAACTCAGTCACCTCTGCCCGTTCCTTGCACCTTGCATGCCTGAATCTCAGTAAATAAGTCTCTTAATGCTAACTTTTCAGTGTTGTCAATATGAGGAAGTGAGGAGAAGTCTCTCTCTTTCTGCAAAGAATGTCAGCCTTACAGAGGCCAAGGATGGAGCTCAGTCCCTCTCAGAGTCTTACCCAGGTCTGTGCCTGGATCCTAACCGACCCTTAAATCCTGATACACCTCTGCCTCTACAGCACCTCTCCTCTTCACAAAGTGCAGAGCCCCTGCTGGTGACCTTCAGTCCCGCTTCCTCAGTGGCTTGACACGTGGGTACCTAGTAGCCCTAACACATAGACAGGTGATCTGTCCCAGGATGTCTTGAGGGTCCACATATAAAGCATCCTTTTTCCCACAACTCTGGGACTTGGGGGCTGGAGGTGTCAGCCACAAGGGTCTCAGTCAGCTTCAATTTGTTCTACATCTCCTTTCCATGGGACTATCCTCAAAACTCACCGGAGGTCCAGTAAATCCCGGAGGACCCACAGGTCCCTGGAGTCCTGGCAACCCTGGTGAGCCCTGTGATTGGATGAGAAGAGATAGGATTACCAAACTGCAGGCCACCAGGGAGTGACTCAAAGACGGAAGCCACATGGCTTACCGGCATCCCTGGGATACCAGGAAATCCTCTCTCCCCTTTCAGCAGTGTTCCGGGAATGTGGCCGAGAATTTCACCAGGATCTCCCTAGGGGACACAAAAAGGAGAGAAAGTTGCAAAATATTGATAGACGTGTAGAAAAAAATGGGAACCCAGTCAATACGGGGATGGGACTGGCCCCAGGCTGGGACTTGGAATGGAAGGTTGGGGAGTAGGAGGGGGACACGGGATAACTTTGGAAGTTGTTCCTCAAGCACCATCTAGTTTGGGTTTTGTTTCTTTAGTTGGTTGGTTGGTTTTTGGGTTTTCTTATTTCTTCCACTGGCCCAGAGCTCACCAAGTGGGCTGGTCAGGCTGGCCAGCCAATGAGCTACCCCAGTGTTCTATGCCAGAGTCACATTCTCAAGGCCTCACATGTCTCATGGCTTGGTGGGAGATACACACACAAGGCTCTGAACCCTACATCTCTCTGTGTGATTTACACAGCCTTTTCACAGTACGGAGTTTAGGACATTTGTTTCGGGTGGTTTTTTTTTCAATTGATTTCTTATGAGGAACCCAGGGGATTAAAACAAAATTAAATTAAATTAAATTAAACATACCTTCATTCCTGGTAACCCTGGTGGTCCCTAGAAAAGAAATTTAACTGTAAGTTTTGCTTCTCTGAAAATATTAGCAGTAATGAGATATGAGCCCTAAAAACAATGAGTGGGAGGATAGCCAGAGAAAATCCGATTTAAATAATCTTATACTCACAGGATTCCCGCTGAATCCAGGCAAGCCGGGAGGACCGAGCGGCCCTCTCTCTCCCTGGGAAAGATGGAAAACGTCACACACAAATGCACCCCAACACTTCACAGCAGACATCACTGTCCCACCCGTCAGAGAGACTGCAGTGGTGGCAGCAAGCATGGTCTGTCACAAGTGAGACCCTGAGTGCCACTTCACGAGGGAACACCACACTCCCTAGCAAGGTTCACAGAGATGAGGACTCAGAGCGGCAGGTTCTATTTGGATACAGTAATTAGTCCCAGGTTAAAAGAAAATCTTTAAAAGAACAATTTTAGGCTAGTATACTAGTAGAAAGGAACTGTTATCTTTCCCACATACTTAATGTGAAAAACTACATTCCCCCTCTCCTCCTACCCCCACCTCCCACCCCCCCACCTCACCCCCCATCAAAGAAAGCAAGCTTCCAGATAAAGAACTTCCCAGTGACTGGTGCTGTATGATGTTAGAGGCACATGCCCAAGGGAGGGGAGGGTCTAAGTTTACCTTTGTACCGTTGCATCCTGGGATACCTGGGGGACCTGGAGGGCCATCTTGGCCAGGAATACCCTGCAACCAATCAAATGAAGAAGTCAGCAAGATAGGAACTCACCGGGTGGTAAGATAGTTCATGAAATTGATGCGTGCGTTTTGTATACATACAGGAAGTCCAGGATTCCCAGGGTAGCCAGCTGCTCCAGGGGGTCCCTGCAAAGACAGAACAAAAGGCTTTCAGCTGACTACAGGAAACCTCATGTCTCTCTTCATCCTCCCAGTTCAAGCTTAGAACACGAGCGCTGAGCAGAGAGCATTCTGGGAAGTACTGAGACTCAGCTCAAGACGCAGGCCTAAAGTTGTTTGTTGTTGTTGTTGTTGTTGTCGTCGTCTGCTTCCAAAATCAAAGCTGTGAATGCCCCGAAATACCATTGCCCCCATTAAATCTCTTGTGGGATCTGAGTTAAAAATTAATGTTTCATTCACGTTAAAATTATCAACACTTATGAAGAAGTGTTTGTAGAATAGACTCAAATGTATTTGTGGTAAGAGTCTCTTTCTTCTAATTCCTAAACAGTCAACTATATCCAGAGAGTGACGATCACGTTTCTCTCTCTGCCCCGTGAGCCCATGTGGAATGCCAGGGAGTCTCCGCTGACACCAGTGCCCCACCCCTTTCTTGCTATGTAACCACAGCCCAACACTTCACGACACTGCTTCTGTACTTGATGAGCCTCAGAGAGCATCATCTTGGGGCTTTGGAAGCAGAGAGAGTAAAGAGAGCAATATCTCCTCACTGTCAATGATGTTCTCTTCCTCTAGTGACTTGGATTAGCTACCCCCTCTCCCAAATTTAAATGTCTCTAAGGGACCCTTCAAGAAGTAAACGGGAGCAAGCAAATTCATACAGCAAGAGTTCCGCTTGCATGCAGCACCGGCCCAATGGGAAAGAGGGGTGATGGCCCAGGACAGTGCAAAGAGGCAGGAGGGAAGGCATAGAAGAAACACAGAAAGGCAGCCCTGGAGTGGAGGCTGCACCCCACTCGGGACACCTCGGTCCTCTGTCAGGGTCACCAGACTCTGTACTTACCCTTGTCCCTTTTGTGCCAGGAAGTCCAGGTTCTCCAGCATCACCCTACAGCAGAACAGAGATGCCGTGAGGAGGGCTCAGGTCACTGTCACAAGCCGAGCGCCATCTGCCATTCACCTTTCCCCCATTCCAGTCGAGCTTACCTTTTGTCCTGGTGGTCCATGTGGCCCCTCAGGTCCTTGCATCCCAGGAAATCCAATGACGCCTTGTAACCCCGGCAAGCCTCTTTCTCCCTGTAGGACAGCACACGGGTCAGACAAGGGTAAGAAAAAGGATCAGCTGTGATGGGTGGTGTGGGGTGTGAACTTGTCCACGTAGAGTCCAGAACTCTGGTGAAGCGTGACTCCTGGCTGTGCCTGCAAGGTGTTGTGCTAAGAACAGCATCCCCATCCGTGGGCAGACTAAGGGAGACCTGCCTTTGAGTGGCATAGGCTGGAGCATCAGACAGCGGAGGTGTGAACCATAACAAAGCAGAGGGCAATTCTTGGTCCTTACGCCACAAGTTCAGATCTCCAGTCTTCAGACTCACAGATTGTGCCAGCAGTGCCAGGTTCTCAGGCTTCCAGCCTTAAATTCACTAAGTCACCAGCTTTCAGGAGTCATGTGGTACAGCTCCTCAGCCTCCCAATCATAGAAGCCAATTTTATGAACAAATCTCTTCTCACCTACCTACCAATCCATCCATCCATGTACCCACCCACCCACACATCTGTCCATCCATTCACCCATCTGTCCACACACCCACCTGTCCACACATCCACCACCCACCTGTCCACACATCTACCTACCTATTTGTCTATACATCCACCCAGTCACCCACCTGTCCATATACCCACCTGTCCACACATCCACCCACCTATCTCTCCCTTCTATATCCATCTACCCACATACCCGTCTACTCATCCATCTACACATGCATCCAACATGCCAACCACCGTCCCATGCATGCACTCATCCATCCATCCATCCATCCATCCATCCATCCACAAACACACCCACCCACCCATCTGCTCATTATACTGGCTGTTCTGCCAAAGGAAATGGACTAAAGCATAAACCTTCCCAAGTCCCACCCACCACTGTAAGAGTATTCAATGAGTGTATGAGAATGGAAGATGAAACCTTCTCCAGATGTTCCATGTTAGATTTCTAATAATTATCACCTGGCACAATGGCTTGTATATACTAGGAGCTGTATAATATGTAAAGTCTATAAAATAAAATTTTAAAAAACTTGAGTTTTATTCATTGAGTTGGTTATAATCTCACCCAGCCACTGGTACCTTTTTGTTCCCAACAGATGACATTCTGAGCAGCCCACCCGTGTCTCTCTTTTTGGACCCTTGCAGGTACTGATAAGCAGAGTCACAGCTCTGATCTCAGCACACAAATGATCAAGAGCGTGACGGTGGGCTTGGATCGTTCTCCTTTTCAACAGTAATTTTTTTTTCCAACGAAAAGATGAAAGTTTACTGGCAGCCTCTGCCCCAGATCAGAAAAGAAATAAGAAACACGGTTTTTAAAATAAGAACATGGTATAAATGTTTGACAAGGGCTGTAATGCATTGGGAAAGAACAAAGAACAGAGAAAGTCGAGAAAGAGAGAAAAAAATGTGCTGCTCTGGACCTTAGGCTGACCTTCCAAAGATGAATGCAAAATAAATATGGGCAGAGACAAAAGGAGGCAGAATACAATGCAATGCGGGCTGGAGAAAGACGGGGGGAGCAGGGGCTGGATGTCAGACCATGTGGTTAAGACTGAACAGGAAGGGAAAAAAAAACCCGATAAGGTGGGAACACACAGGAAGGAGACACCAACCTTTGAACCTAGAGATACTGTGTACCCTGTAGCAGCAAAAGGAAGCTAAGAGTCTGATGGAGTGATGTTTTAGAGACTGGCATATTTAGATTATCAATACAAAAAAAAAAACCCATAAACACATTTTATCTTTACTATGTAGGTAACCTGCTAAAGCTCATTTCAAAGCATGAGAGACTCTGGAGTGGGCCGAAGGGTTGCTTAAAGCTCAAGGGTTTTCTCTAAGCTTCATTGGTGCAAAGCCAGAAGGAAAATGACCTGGTTAGGACCCTATTTGCCACTCCCCACCCCCTCAAGTAGCAGTTCACAGGCCACCAGGAGTTGCTTAAAAGGTCTCCACCATCACGTGATCAAACGAGACAGGGGAGCACGTTCAAAGACCTGCTTCCCTCCAAATTGTTCTGCGGCTGCAGGGTCTCACCGATCCTCTGGGTCTTTATAAAGACAAAAGGAAAGGGGACATGGCACATTCTTCCACCGGTGGGCCAGCAGCAATGACACCAAGTGGAAGGAGCAGAATCAAGCGCACTCTGGGCCCTTAGAGGAAGCTTGATGTGGATGTGGGATCCTCCGCCCAGACGCCTAGTGAGCGCTGAGGAAGGAAATCCCCGCCAAGACTTGTCCAAAGGCAGAGTGACACATACATTCACCCTCAGCCTGTCGTGGTGGTGGTACCCGAGGAGCTTGAGAACTGCTGACAGCAAAAGCACTCTCTCGGGTTTTCAGATGTAGAAAAAGACAACTCAAAAGAGACTATGACCGAACTCTGAACAGATGGCCCCCAAAATAATAATAAAATAAATAAATAAGATAAAAATTGAATTGCAAATCCTCAAATAACCCAACCTGAGCTGGGGAGGACACGAAAATGGAACGTCGGCAGAGAACTTTCTAGCATGTCTGCGGAGTATTTTTAGTCCTTAATTGATACTGGCAGTATCTCCAGAAGACCAGCAGAGATAAGGTTTTTTTTATTTCCCATTTTAATCATGGAATGAACGCGGCGGGGAAGGGAGCCAGATGACCTGATTCCTACCAGATTTCCACTGACTCAGCTCTGAACCAGAATTAGAAATGAAGTCAGCCCACCCCAGGTCCCTTCTTTATCTGGGTCACTAGAGCAAGCTGGTTCCCAGTAGCACATTAAAAGAACCTACGGCATGATGTCAGCCAGTGAATCGGACCCTCTTAAGTTCATGTTGTCCAGAAAGTTCAACACCCATCCTGAGCTGACTGGTCACATGTCACTGGTGACCCCTCACACTCCTGGGAACAGAAAGGAAGAAATCTGAATTCCCAGACCAGCCTTCACTACAAGAACACATTCTTCCCCAAATGTCAGTAGAGGGCTTAAGCAACCACATCTCCCAAGAGTTTTGCAATCAAGTAACTGAGGGAAGTGACGCCTCCTTTCACAAGCCTTTTGCTACTCCTCATTTTTTAATGTTCTCATTTTTTTTTCTAGTAAAGACTGCACGTTCATAATTGGATACCCAGTGCCCTCTCTAATATTACCATAAGAACAGAAGCAGAATAAAGAGAAGGGACAAGTGCTCACACAACTATACAATGAGCTAGCACGTGGCGCACACTGCGCTGGAACTGAATGGCTCCATCCTGCTTCTCACAGTTTTCTGCCAGGGAAGAGAGAAGAGCAGTGAGCCGGACATGTCAGAGCCAGGAGTTTCCACACCAGATGCTGCAGCTGCAATGGGCACCATTCCAGCTGTGACTACCCTTAAGCTCAAGGCCAAGCGCAGAGTGGGGGAGGAAGACCTCCTTGTCATCCAGTTCCCACAGTGTGCTACAGGCACCAAGGACAAGGTGGTCACAACTGACCACCACAACCATGGATTTTCACCACAACGGTAAGCCAGCCATGCTGAGGACAAGGACCTGAGGGTACAGCTCAGTTACAGACCCTTTTCCTAGCCTGTGCATCCCTGCATTCTGATCCCAGCAATGGAAGGGATGAAGAGCCAGAAAGAGAAGCTTGTAAAATACTACACACACACACACACACACACACACACACACACACACACACACACAAACTTCAATGCAACCACGCTTTGTGGCTTCATTCTTATAAGAAATTAATTATGTCAGTCAGAGAGAGAGGAGTCTGTAGGTTTTCAGTGCTAAAACAGTAGATGACTGAAGAGACAGAGACATTGACCTGACTGGCACACCAAATGCAGATGTCAAATTATCCCACTTTGCCTAATAAGTATGTGCCAATAGTATGCATCAATAATAATAATTAAAAAGCTCATCTTCTCTAGCCCCTAAAGTCATTTTAACTCTACATGGACTTCTAAAATTCAATCTGTGCCCCCCCCCCAAAATAAACTATACAACAAGGAACACCATTACAGCTATGTTCCCCAGTAAAACTTAGAACTTGAAGAGAGGAACAAAACGCCATTGTTTATGAAGATGGAGGGAGGAGAGCCGCAGAGTCGTCTCCGGGCTGACACTGGCCATCCCAAATTAGGCTTGAAATAGAGTTTCATGCTGGAGGAACTTAAAATGTTTGCTTACCGTATTATCTACAGCAAGCACATAAAGATCCCGTAAAATGTGGAAAGAAAGGGTCCCTTTGTAATACCCAATCATGTCCCTGCCTCTTCCAACACTGCAAAAAGAGCTTAAGTCTCAGCCAGAAAGTCAAATAGAAAGCAACTAGAACATGTGAGGTTGAAATAGTAGGTAATTTCTAAATTCAAGGGACAATTAACAAGTACAAAAACTAAAGGGAACATAAAATGTACCTTAAAATAAGTGGTCATCAAAAACTCCTATTATCAAAGGCAATCATGATGGCCAGGGGTGGTGACTCTAATCCTAGCACTTGGGAAGCTGAGACAGGAGGATGGATGATAGTTTGAGGCTAGCCTGAGCTACGTAGTGAGTTTATTCTGAATGATGAGTTAAAATTCTGTCTCTATAGTGTTTATCTAAGGAGTTGTAGAGATGGTTCAGTGGTTAAGAGCACTGGCTGCTCTTGTAAAGACATAGGTTTGGTTCAAGACAGCTCACAATCAGCTGTAACTAGGAATTTGAGAAGATTAGATGCTCTGTTCTAGCTTCTGTGGATGCTGGGCACACATTTAGTGTACATACATGCATGCAGGCAAGACATACTTCTATATAAAATAAAACTAAAAGTATACTTTTTAAATTTTAGCATGTATTATATTATGCTAAAATTTAGCATAAAATGTTAAGTAGATAAGTTGTGGCTGTTTTGAGGGCCAGCACGGAACCCTTGTCTCAGTGAAGCTTTTACTGTTTTTTTTTTCTTTATATTTTGAAGAATAGTATCATGGATCTTCACGGGAACCACAGCACATGCAAAAATGTTTGCTCACACCTGGAACAAAGCCTGGGTAAGAGGATCACCATGTGTTTTCACAGAAAATTCAGGGAATCCGATGGCCAACACAAATTAAAGCGGGTGATGCACCCTCTACACCTTCTTTGAAGAAGTTATTCAGTTAGTGTTTGGCACACATCAGCACTAGAGACAGGCTTCTGAGATAAACAGCAGCACACCCCACCCCACCCAAGGAATAATCTTCTGATGTGGGAAAATCCCGGGCAGAATACAACCCAAGGCCCTGGCACAAGCCCTTGAGGCCCCATTAGCACCTGACTGACGCCTCTGCCCCAAGCTAAATAGCAACAGGAAAATCTCTGTCCTGGACGGGATCCTGAGCCAGCTGTGTCCTGCTGTCATCTGGTTCCCTGAGATGTCACTTCCCAAGCAAGGCTGAACATAAAAGCCATGAGTTTTGGTCCATAGCAACCAGGGCATGTGCTTACTGGGAAGCGATTTGGGATGCTGGGTTATGGTTATTGCGGGGGGACCATGATCTGTGGGGGACCATGGTCAATGGGGGAGCCATGGCACTTAGCCAAAATTCCACAAGTTCAATCCCTTGAGCCTAGCCAGAGAGGCATCCGCAGGACCATATCCGGAATGTGATACTGCTGGGAAAGTTGTGGGCAGGCTTCAATCTGTGTCACCAGGTCACGGAAAAGCTCCTGTGTCAGGGCCCCTCTGGGAGCTCCCTGCATGCCTTCTGCTTGACACTGTACTGATGCAGGGAGAGGGGACAGGACCCACACAGCGAGACAAGGGAAAAGGGCCTCTTGAGTCAGGGTAGCTCTTCAGTTCTGTTCCCACCATGAACTGAATGTAGCACGGGAGAAGGTTTCACTGAACTGCAGTAAGTGTCAGTTCTACCACCGCAAGCTCACACATTGCTACAAAGTTAACTGTGGGGCTCAGAGCAGCAAAGGGTAGAGAGGAGATATAGTAAATAGTCACGATGACCAAACAGCTACAAAAAAATTGCAGAAATTTTCTAGTATATAAAAATCCAATTTTTCCCCATCATCGTTTGAGGAAAAAAAATACAAAATACTTTCTGAAGAGCTAACACTCACTCAACACAAGAATAACCAAGAGCAGTAAATACTCTCTTATCACAGACTACTCAAGACTTTCCCATGAAGCCATCCAACAGCAAATGTGACTTCATTGATGGAGAGGAAGCAGCAGCAGAATGGAGGGCTGGCAAGTCACTGGTGGGAAAAGAAAACGATTTCCAAGTCCTCGGAGGAGGAGGAGATGCAGACATCTCACACTAGTTGGAGGGCAGTTCTCTGTGATATCTTTCAGAGTTCCTGTTCTAAGTTACTCTCTGGAGCAGGCAGGTTTTTATATGAGAATGTAAGAGCTATGCTGGCCTCCTGACTCCATGCTCGACAGGAGTTGTGGGCACTTTCCTATCTGCCCTCGACCTTCAGCCAGAAGCTCTTGAGAATCACAAGACGTCTCACATCTGCAGAGCATCTCTTTGCTCAGCCTTAGGATCTGAGCTACACATTGGGTGTAAGGCCCTCTTCTCCAGGGCTCCTTTTACCCCACCCCCTCTCAGCCCCATGACCCAGGTCACTCCAGGAAGCTCAAGCTTCAGGGAAGTGCCATCCACTTCTTATCTCCTCCCTGGAGAAGAACTGTAGACCCAGGGGATTTCAGAAACCCCAGGTCTCTCGTGGGCAGCTGGTCCTCTGTGGCTTTTAGTCTGGCCACCAGGGGGAGCACTTGGTCTACATGTGTTGGGCAGATCCTCTGGGCTGTTACTGTAGCAAGAGTGTATCAAACAAGTGTGATCGCAAGCCCTGAAATCCCTGTCCTCAAAAGGCAGAGGCAGGAGGATGAAGAGTCCATGGTCAGCCTGGGCGACATGGGACCCCAGCTCACCTCTGCATATATGTACGCTGTATGTGTGTGTGCCTATTCAAGTAGGCCCAACAGAGAGAAATAAACTTAACAAAGGTCTAAGAGATAGAACTGTTAGAGAAAAAAGTTTTAATTGGAATAGAAAATTTAAGAAATTAAGTATGAAATGGATAGCCTAAATATTGGTGACCTAAATATGAGGTGACCCGGGGCTTTGAACCTGTAGAAACAATATGAACTATGAATTCTCCCGGTTGTATTAGTGAATATTGATTGTACTGAATGAAGACAGCCACTCCTCCCAGCCCCCACTCTTTCTTCCCCTTCTGCCTGCTGGTTCCTTTCACTGGCATCGTGGGCATGTTCCAGTTTGAATAGCACATGGCACAGAAAGAAATTAAATCCTGCAAACAGGTACAAAGAAGACAAGAGTGAGCTCTTGAGTCCACTGTGGGGGCCTTCTGTGTGGGCAGGTAATAGCATCAGGTGCTATACCAACTTCACCCCACACAGGAAGTCACTTTGGGGACACCAAGCCACACAGCAAGGAAGCACTCACAGTGTAGACAGTGAAGCAGTGCTTCAAGGTACTGGCCTGCCACCGTTCGGACACTCAGGTTAGTGTCCCCTTAGCCCTCAGCCCAGGGGACACTTAAGTATCCCATCTCTGTGACTTGACCTGTTGGTGTCTTTTGTTACTAATTTCACTAGGATACTTTTTTTTTTTTTAATGAAGGCTGTCCTTGGAGGACGAGGTAGACTTGAAAGGAATGCAGGATGTGCTCCTGACCTGGGCAACACGTGATGACAGTCTCGAGGGCTGCAGAGATCTGCCATGATGGCACACTGTGCTGGCAATGTGACTGCCCTGCCTCTTTTTCCAAGTTCCAAGAAAAAGATCAAAATTCTATGCTCTGGCTTGATGGGGAGTTTGAGGAGGGGCTGAGACTTCAGAACATAGATAATGGATAATAAGACTTCATAGAGGTTGGCTCTTTTTTGAGTTCAGAAAGAAAAGTAAAATAAATCATTTGCCCATAAAGATAAGTTTTCTTATTGTCTTCATTATCTCTGAATCAACAGTTTAAAGACCTATTCTCTCCATTAATGGGAAGTTTGAAAAGTACCCTCTGTTCTTAAGTAACCCTTGGAGGGTGAAGATGTTGTTAACTTGAGAGTGTACGTGGGTGTGACGGGACCTTAAACAAAACCAGGACAGATAAATGTCAGGAAATGCCACAGTCTGGCCATGGACTTTTTTTTTTTTTTTTTTTTTGTCTGTGGTAACAAAAATACGAACAATACAAATGAAGTACTCAGACAAGCCAGGCTTGGTCCATGCACCCCATCTAGCACTCAGAATCCAGGGAGGAGAATCCGGAGTTTAAAGATACAGGAAACAGTCTCAAAAGGGGGGAGAGGATGGGGAAAGGGAAAGGGGGGAGGTAAGAGAAGATCCTGAGTGTAAAATCTATAACTAATAATATAAGTACATAAGACAGTCTTCAAACTTAAATATAAGGGACTTTCCAAGATACCTTCAAAACTAAATTAGGACATATAAAATGTTTACTAGGAAAAAAAAGAGAAAATAAATAACACAAAAGATGCAGATTAAGAGCCTAGCTTTCCAACCCTGACTGACAAGGACAGGCATCTGTGGTCCAGTGCGTAGGCCCCGGGAAGTCTGACTTGGTTTTCCCTCATTACTTTCTCTAATGGGGAAAGAACTTCAACAGGAATCAGAAGAGCCTGGTCTTGGCTCCAACACCAGTCATTTAGATTCTCCAAAAGTCCGTTTACCAGTCAGTAGATAGGCAGCAGTGGTCCGAGGGTCAACTCTGATCAAGGATCAGTTACTTCCTGCTTGCCGGGCCACCACACACCAATGCATCTTCTAACGAGGTCTCAGGACTCAGGTTGCAGCCCACACGTATCTGGTGTCACACACGCTTGGTGTCCATCCTTAACCTCCCTTCCTCACCAAGCCACCAGGCAAGTATCAGCCCTGGGGCCATCTCCCCCTGGGATCCAGCGTCGTTTCAAACCCCACTAACCACATAAAGGGCTTCTCCAAATTTCAAAAGAAAAATGAGACCCTGTCCATTAACACAGGGTTGCCTTGGCCGAGCTCGGGAATTCACAGAGACCAACCTCGTGACCGTGGGAAGCCACTGTCTAATGGACTCTAGCCAGTACATACAGGGATTTTCAGCCTGTTTTCACTAAACATCACAGCTCCTTCAAAGTACAACCACCCAAACAAAGAAACAAAGCAAGGAGCTGAATTTCTGTACCATTTTGCTTGGGGTCAAAAAAATCTCGATTTAAATGTAAGTGCAGAGGAAGATGGCCAGACACTGTAGAATATAGCTCCATGAGGAAGGCCTCCGAGTCCGAATCATTTCCCTCAGCTGGCCATTTCAGTGCAGCTCAGACTGGCCACACATGGTTTTAGAAGCTCAAGTGAGACATGCTTAAAGCCAGGCTGTGATCCAATTATTTAATCCATCATCATAATAATAACTTAGATTTACTCTTTATGCCATTTTTACTAGGGTCTATTTCATAGAGGTTTGTAAAGTCATACTAAATTTATAGTATCGTTTCCTGCTTTTATGTTCTTAATTGCCTAATACTGATAGATTAAAATGTTAAGTTCCTTGGCTCAGAACCAAGATTCGGAAAACAAATTTCATTACCGTCTGCTAATTATGAGGCTGTAACTTTCCCACGAAACTGAGTATAGATGGTACAGTATATAAAAACACAACATTCTCCCATGTAATTTGCTGTTTTAACAATAACAACAACAGCAAAAGATTAGAGGGCAGATGACCAAGCCCAGCTGTGTGAGAGATGGGGGAGGGGAGGAGCTGGCACAGACCTTGCCAGCACACTGCCCACTGGAAGGCGCCAAGGTAGGAAAGAGATGAAGTAGCAAAGGAGACTCACAGGCCAGGCACCCAAATGACTCCCTGTGTCTCCCAGGTATACAGTTGTTCACTCTGTGGCAATCCTGAGCTCACACATAGAACTCCAAACCAACAGAGGCCTGTCCATCCTGCACAGAGTCCTCAGAGACACCCCCCCCCCCAGAGCTGCAGCTGGGCATAGAGAAAAGAGAAGCTCACCCACCCTGTCCTTGAATGGCTACTTCATAAATTATGTGATTAAGTGCCTCGTTTTGATAACTTCAGGAACAAAATGCTGGACAGAGTACAGTATCCCTGAGACTGTGCACGTGTGTCATTGTGCAAACAAAGGCCCTTAGACAGCCCAATTCAACCTGCACTGGGTGATCATGCTGCTTGAAGCAATGGACAATATGCATAAGGTCCGAAATATAAGCTGTCTAGAAGTCTAGACCGTGTCTAGGCATCAGCTGGGCTAACTCTGTCTATCTCTATCTCTATATACCTATCTGCCAGTATGTCTGTCTGTCTGTCTGCCATCTGTCTGTCTCTATCTCTATTTACCTATCTGCCAATCTATCTATCTCTATCTCTACCTATTTATCTACCTCTATCTCTGTCTGTCTGTCTGTCTGTCTGTCTGTCTGTCTCCCCCCACCTTCTCTCTGTCTTGGCCATTGAGAGACTCCTGCCCTAGAGAAGGCATTGCACAGTTCCAGGCTGAGATAAGCAAATGAAAGATACATACTGGTCTGAGAACATGCACCCACAGATTCCTGGGTCACTAGGCAAGGGAAGAGGCCATGCCCGGTCCCATGCTCATGAGCTTGAACCCCCTTCTCTTCAGTTCCTGGTCCTTATCAAAGAAACCTCTGACACGCTGCCTCTTGATGAGGGACAGCAACCAGAGAAGCCATTGGAGGAAGTCAGGTTAGATTTGAATAGTTCCTTCCAATCATAGCAGCCACTTCCCAGGTCCAAGGGAAAATATTTGGGAGATAAAACAAGGGAGACCTAAGTAGATTAAGAGATAAGAAGCAGGGCAGCCCTCCTGTCAGGCATCCCAAGAGCAAAAGGGGAGAAAGCCCAGGGGCATCAGCATCTCAGACATTTCACTTCGGAGCTTGCAAGAGGAATGAGTGACGGAGGCCCTCCACTAAATTCTGCTGAATCACAGGGCCCTTTTCCCAGAACACAATCACTGGAAAAGCATTTGACCCCGAGGAAACAGCTACTTATAAAGTCACCATCATGGCTAACCTCAAATCAGCTCAGCATCCTGCAAGCCACCGCATTCCAGCTCTGGCTGATAAGACATTAGACAGGCCTGTGGGGAAGTCTTCAGCACTGCTGGAAGACACAAAGTCAGATGTCTTTCCCCCGTGAGCATCACCAGGAAGGAATGTGTTAGACGGAGAGGACCACATACACAGCTGCATGGACAGCTGCCCTGCTCTGTCCACCTTAGGGGACAGGTGCAGTAAAGACAGACATGTCCTTCTCCCCAGGTGAACCTCACATCTGAACGCAGGATTCATGAGTTGAGTTCTAGTCTCCAGGTGGTGGTGTGAAAAAGGGGTGGGATGAGACTTTGGAAGGCAATGAGGTCAAGAAAAATCAACAGACCCTAGGGAGCTCTTGGTCTCTCCCACCCTGAGGACACCACAGAACACCTGTCTGTGAGGAAGTGGGCCATTATCAGACAAGGAATCCACGACTTCAGACTTCCTGCCTCCAGAGTTACTTTTTTTTTTTTAGTTGGTTTTGTTTTGTTTTATTTTGTTTTGAGACAGGGGTTCTCTGTATAGCCCTGGCTGTCCTGGAACTCACTTTGTAGACCAGGCTGGCCTCGTCAGAAATCTGCCTGCCTCTGCCTCCCGAGTGCTGGGATTAGAGGCATGTGCCACCACGACCAGCCAGAGTTACATTTTTAAGTCTCTTAGTCTGGGGTGTATTGTTACAACAATGTCTTAAACAGACTAAAACAAAGAAAATCATCGTGATGCTATATGTAAACTATCAGGGTCCCTGATCCCCTTGTCTGATATTCACATCTCAGGACGGATTTGGACCTCTGGCTCACAGGTCTGGAGCTCACCCTAGATCCGGTAAACTGTGTTGTGAATAGACAAAGGGGAAGAGAATTCGGGGAAAAGACTAGTAACTCAAGGAGGAATGTGAGAGAATTACATAAAGAATGGTAAATGGTAAAATAGGGCCCAGAAAACAAGTCTGAAAAATTCTCCTTGGATCAACATCATCTCAGGCCCAGCTGCTACTACGGAAGGTGGGGAGCAAAGTATGCTGCTCCTCAATAGAGACAATCAACTGAAAACCCATGAAAAAGAAAAACGTTACTTTATTACTTTAACCTCAATCAGAAGTTACAATGTTATGACCAGCTGGAAGTCCGCTCAACTGTATATTGCTTCTGCCCTGAGAAGCAAGATACTCAGTTAACTGCCCCTCGTTATCTCTGGAAGAAATGAGTGGCCCCTTTCTAAGGCAGGTTGGGAAGGCCAGGAAGAGGGAGGCCTGGAGCAGAGTGCCTTGCAGATCCAGGCTGAGGGGACACAGCCTACACCAGTCTGTTCCTAACAATGTGTGTGGTCTAGGAATAGACCGTGTGGCCCTCCCCACCAAGAACCTCTGAGCAAGACACCAACCCTCTGGGGCTCCAAACCCTTATCAGCAGAAGGCAGAGTGGAGAAAAATGCCTGAGTCACCCATAGAGATGAATCATGATTGTTTATTAGATTCCTCAGGACAGCAGGAAAGGTTCTGGAGAAAATATCCTGGCATTCTGGGTAAGGACACAGTCTAGGGATAAGTGTTCAGGGCCCTTCTTTCCAGCCATAAAAATGATCACCTGTTTAGATCAGAGTACCACAGCATGGTGGGATAAGGCTTTCCTGCTTTCAGACAAGCTCCCATCATGGAAATGTACCCTTGTTCGTTGAGGGTAAGCTTGGGGTAAAGTAGGGAAGTAAAGTTCAGAGTCCACTCAAGTGCAGTGGAGCACGCCGCTGGTTTAAAGTCTTGCCTCTGCTCTCCTCAGCCCGAGCAGAGTGCCCAGCTTGCTGCATTGCTGCTCCTTCCCCTGTGGTTATGTGGTAAGGGCTGCCTGCCTGAGTAACCTCTACCAAAGCCTTCCAATGCCTCGTGAGCACAGAGAGCCCACACAGGAGAGAAGGACAGAGCTCTGAAGTGCTTAGAAACCTAGCTCAGGGGGTTTCCTGTGGCCATGTAATGTCTTTGTCAAGCTTCCAGGGGAAAACTTTTCCAAACCAATCCTGGAGCTGGGTAATTTAGACCCTGGAATTCGCATCACCTCAAGAGCCATGAACCTCTCACCCAGAGCCACAAGCTGACCTCTGGATGTGAAACGCTTCCGCAGGACACTGGACAAGCCTTTGTGATCCCAGGAAACACGTGAGAAAGTCCCAGCTAGCAGCCATTTCTGAAAGTATCCTTTCTCTATTAACAGATGGGTCTAGCATCAGGACAAGCAGGGGACCCCACTGAGGAGTTTGATGCCCCAATGAAGGAATGAATGGTTTCATTGCAGTGTCTTAGAGATCACCCCTCAAACGCCACCTTCTCTCGTCTGAACCTCATGGGAAGAAGTTGAGTGGATTTAACATGAAGTCGAGTAATGTTTCTCAACCTGTGGGTCGTGACCCTTTGGGAGTCAAACAACCTTTTCACAGAGGTGGCATATCAGGTATTTATCTTATGATTCATAACTGTAGCACAATTACAGCTATGCCATAGCAACAAAATAATGTATGGTTGGGGGTCACCACCACACGAAAGACTGTATTAAAGGGTCACAGCATTAGGAAGGTTGAGAACCATTGCATATTATCATTATAAAAATTGTCTAATTAGCCAGGAGATATGCTAAACTATACACAGACACGAAGTTGAGGTGTGCCTTTGACATCATAATGGGTTTGCCAAATGGGAAAAATATAACAAGAGGGGCCACTTCCCCAAAGCCATCTGGTATACTCATTCACTCTGATTCTCCCTTTGTTTAACTGCCCACCTTGCTCTAACCACTTCACAAGAACCCGGGGCTCTGTTAATGTCATCTGAGGGTATTGTCCCCAAAGCCCATGCTGCACCCCCATTATCGGCCTGACTGCTGCCTGGAAATATATGCTGTGTACTCTAGGCATCAACCAACATACAACAGGGAAATCCAGAGGCAAGGTTATCATTTGTAAGGGTAAGTCTTTAATCTTTAATTAAAATACACAGCCTCCTTTTGTCCCCTTCAAAAGCTCTTCTGACAGCCAATGTTACCTTGGGTTCAGTGCTACAAAAAGGAAACATTGTCATGCTGGCTGTGTATAAAATAATCAAGACAAGAACTGTAGATGCCTGCCTCACCGATGGATACAGTGTAGTCTCATATGAAGTGCCAGGCTGTTAAAGCCACAGGATGCTGTGGCCCTACTGTGCATTGGCTGAATTCCATGGCCAATCTTCCATGAAAATCCACTTCTAATCAAAGTGGAACGTTGCAGATCTAGGGCTATATATCATATTCAGGACCATGGACTTCTTAGCCAGAGTCATGAGCCAACCTCTGGACCTAATTTCAAGGCACTAAATTCCCTACTGCTGTTTCTGAACATGGGAACCGAACACACTTACTATGTTGCAAGCTGTGCTAGAGGAGCTACGTTCCAAACAGCTGCAAGTGGAGAGCGGCGGGGAGTTACCCCAGAATCTAATAGCCTTGGAAGCACACAGCCAAGGGGCACACAGAGTTAATGTTGGGGTCCAGGTGGATGAACATGAGCAGTGGCAGAGGCAGCTCCAGACCCCTTAAAGGGTACTGATAAACCGGGGAGACATAACAGGACACAGTGTACAGACTGAGTCACACCCACGTGGGCACGGATCCCTCTTAGTGGCTTCCCTGTGGCAAACTGTGAATGTGTTCTGGGATTCCAACAGTTCTTATAAAATCCTTTTAAAATTCTATCCAAAAAAAAAAAAAAAAAAAGGACAAAAGTAGGTGACTGTGAGAATCGACGACGATTCTCACGATCGGGGAGCCAGGGGATGATTCATGCGCAGTGTGAGGAAATGGGAAATAGGAACATCTGGAAAAAATCTTGGCATGACAAGACAGCAGCTACACATGGAAAAGGACGAGTGTGTGCTGGCCCATATCACCCTCCAAATGGGAAGAGAACATCCCCAGAGTCTACAGACAAACATGCATGGCCCAGAGAGCTGGAGCCAGACACAACCGAGCCCTGGAGCCCTGCCTTCTCGGAAATGCAGTCACATTTCATACAGAACACCCTGCAGTGAGACCTGACTAAGGACTGTTGGCAAGAAAGCGGGTGGGGTAGCCTGGGCAGAACTTGGAAGGAAATGCACTACAGGAAAGGCAGTTAGCTTCAGAACACTGAGTGTTTGGGAAAGTTGGGACATCGGGTACAGGAGTTGGGTTCTTCTGGAAGTCACGGGGTGATGATTTTGGAAATGAGCAACAGAATAAGAGGTGGGCTAGAAGTGGGTGGTTAATGCTTCCAGAAAGGCCTCCCAAATGCAGCTCACACCTCCTCCAGCAGAAAGGACAAAGCCCAGCCCAGCTCTGCTGTGACTGACAGGCTGCCTGACAGCTCTCAGTCCTGGGAGCTGCCATTGGTCACTCGGTCTCCACCTCTGTCAGAATGGAGGAGTTCAGCAGGGAGTGAGGCTGGTCTGCAGTCTATGAACCTGTCGCAAGTTGAGCAAGGAAGCAAATGTCCCTCTTATTTATCTCAACTCTGAAAAATACTGGCCCCGCTGACCTGTCAGGAGTGCCCCGTTCACACTCCGCCGGAGCATCTAGCTTCCTAAGTGGGACTTGGGGTTCCACACTAGCTCAGGGTAATGATTCTCTGAGCACCTAGCCTGGGTGGCTTGATGAAAGCCACTCCATGTGAGATGGAGGAACCCACAAGAGCAGCGAACAAAAGCACCTGCCTGCTGCTGCCACGTGTGAGGTGTGGGAAGCCCGTGCTGTGCTGCACCCAGATCTTCTCTTTAAACCCACTCAATTCTGCTAATCGAAACTCTTAATATTTAATAAACTTACTTATTCTTATGAATAACCTGCTGCTTGTTCAAATCAGCTAACTGGCTCAAAGTCTCAAAGAATCTCCACAAGGCTACATTCAGTGGCTACAGAAAAGAATGCATTTCCTGGGGAGAAATAGGCTATCCCCTAACGTTTAAATAATATACTTGGTGTAGCTTAATGTATGGAAAACAAATTTAAAATATTCTACTACTCATAAAAATATAATCTTGTCCTGTCATCCTTAAGGACCTCAATGTATCCAATTATACACAGACACAGGGAATGACAAGGAATAAAAAGGAACCACTAGCCCATATGCTAAGCAGAACGTATAGAAACGTCATGCTCATACACTTGTATTTCACAATAAAATCATGACCAAAGTGTTTTCTATTTTAAAAAAATCAACAAAATGAATGCATTTGTAAATGGAAGATTACTGAATACTCCAAAGATACCAAAAAAGTACAATCCTTGCCTTGGGAGAGAATGTCACCTCAGACCTAATGATGACTAAGAAAGCAGTCTGTGTTTGAGATGCGGAGAGGGTAAAGTCCTGCATCTTAAAAGTGATGTTATGGCCTCAGGCATCTTTAGTGATCATCACAGCATAGCCCAAAAATGACTAGAATGTAAGCCGACGACGCTCTCAGAATCAGAGAATTTCCGGTTCTGAGACGGGAGGCATGGCCCTGCAGGGATGGGGGACAGGCAGTGTAAAGCAGTCCCTAGATTTGAAAGGCTGGAAAATTCCACCTCTCTTCTTAGAATCGGCTGGGATGAGCAAGCACTCCTTGTGGATAGGGCTTCGCTCCTGCTCTGCCATGTCTTTGACACGGGATATAACCCCCATTCCCTGAGCAACTAGAAAGGGTGTGACCAAAGATCAGCCAACTAATCACCCTCCGGTAGACAGAAAGGCAAGCCCACCCGAGCTCTAAGGGCAAGCAAGCCCACCCGAGCTCTAAGGGCAAGCCCACCCGAGCTCCAAGGGCAAGCCCACCCGAGCTCTAAGGGCAAGCCCACCCGAGCTCTAAGGGCAAGCCCACCCGAGCTCTAAGGGCAAGCCCACCCGAGCTCTAAGGGCAAGCCCACCCGAGCTCTAAGGGCAAGCCCACCCGAGCTCCAAGGGCAAGCCCACCCGAGCTCTAAGGGCAAGCCCACCCGAGCTCTAAGGGCAAGCCCACCCGAGCTCTAAGGAGCCTGAAAAATGAATATGGAAAGCAACAGCACCTCTTCCACATGGGGTAGAAGAAGCTAGTGTCCACAGTCTTAGACTTGGGTCCTAACTACATATTTGATAAGGCCACATTTGCTACCACAACAAGCCAAGGAGGTACTGTGCCCTGCAAGCAATGAGGGCTCACTGACTTTTAACCAGAGCTATGAATTTCCTTGAAGGTCACCTGGGTGCCAGCGTTTTCTACGGGAATTCTCACTGAGAGGGAAGTGGGACTCTGCATCTCTTGGTATACCCCTAAACTGATTCCCTTGATGGAAGGAACAGGCCTGAGACTGACTAGATGCTATTCATCTAGGTAGGATTCTCACAACCTCTCTCAGGGGACAGGGAGTGCAACAAAGGTCTCACCTGTCCAGCTCCCTGTTCCAGCATGAGTGTCTGTGGTCCATTTGCTAACAGGCTGACAGCCTCATTGTCTCTCTGAAAACAAGATCCCCAAGGGCTGCCCACAACCCTAGGGGAACAGGCTGAGTTCTCAGGGGATCCTCCAGTCATGGGTCTGACCACTATTGATTTAGAGGGCAGCATTGATCTTGTAAATGTTCAACAACCTGACCATTATGAATGAAACCAAGCAGGGCTCCTACTAGTAGCTGCTAAGAATGGGTGAATCCAATTGTTTTCCATTCTCTACTCCAAGACATATTTAGCTATATTAAGGACATCTCTATTCATCACAATAGAGCAATGTGCTTCCCTAACTGAGTGTGTAGAGACCAGGGAGGCTGCAAGACATTCCTCAATGGATACGAACCTCCAAGGAGAAAAAAAAATCACACTCAAAACGGAGAGTCCAATTATAGAATCTGCACTAGCTGTTTTCTTCCATGGTAAGATAAGTGTCATAGTAACATGTTTTAAAAAGTGCTCATCACCATATGTGAGCTGGTGTAGACCCAGAAGACCAAGCTCCCACCTTTTCTTTTCCACTCTGACACACCTAAGCCTAGCTCTAGTGTCTGTGAGCAGCAGTTGTCTGTGTGAAGATATCTGTTCATCGAACAGGGGATCTGGGTAAATGTTAAACATCTATGGGGGCTCAGCAGCTGCTCAGGCCACAAACCAGTCATCTACCTCGAAGGGGAAAAGACCTCCTGGGCATGCTTGCTTCTAACACTACACCGAATGCTTCCCAGATTTTCAAGCTAGAAGCAGAAGAATCACTTCCAGACTGGCTCTATGGCCAACCCTTTCAGATCTGATACCACATGCGAGTTAGACAGAGAGACAGCAGTGTGAGGGAGCACTCTAGGTGATGACGTTATCTCTGTGGTACAGACCAAGCGTGTGGAGAGGGGTCATGAATCACACGCAGTGTAATGAGTAGCGACAGGGTGATGTGTGTTTCCTCCCACATCCTTGGCAAGGGTCTGGGTAACAGCTGGGTTAAAGCATTCTATGAAGATCCGAGATACCCACATGGCTTAATTAATACTCTCTGTGCACCCAGGACTGCAGGAAGGCCCTTTGCTTGAATCACTAAGCTTTGCAGAAAGACTAAGCTTTGCTATTATAGTCTTCATCAACAGGACATAGGCGGTTTCCAGCGATGAACATAAATTAACATGTTTTCCCACATATATGTGGACACCAGAGTCTAACCTATATCCAAATAGGTCTGGTGTAAGAACACGGGGTGGCCCTGATCCTACTTCACCCAGGAAGCTGTTCTATCATGCTCCAGACCAGTTTATATAAATGAGAACTGGCATGGCCAAGTGATTAGAAAGACCTCTTAAACAAGCCCCATTCCAGCAGTGCACAAATGCTCAACTTTCATGCATAAAGCAGATGTCAGGGGCTGGCTTCCTTTACCAACCCAAGGGCTAGTAGAGAGAATCCTTATCAAGCAAAAACAACCAGGCCCTAATCAAGCACGTAAGCCCTATCAGTTTAAGATAAGATTCCCACAGATCCACCTGAGGCACACAAAGCCATTATATGCAAGGCCAAATGAGTTACCAAATTTGAATATAAAGGAGTCTTCAAGGCAGTGGGAACAATAGCAACTCAGGGTGACCATTGAAAGTCAAAGGACATGTATCTGGCATTGTATGGATTGCTTGCTGACAACATTCAGATCTACCTGTCACTCCAGAGTGTGAAACAGAACAAAGCCATGTGGTAATCTACCCCAGATCCTCCAGTGTCCACAGAAGGGACTAGGCACTGGAACACTGTCCTTGTCCCTTGTGGACTTTGGAGAGCTTGCACCAGAATCTGATCACAACCTTTCTCCAGCTGTGACATTCTTTGCCACTTAGGTGGCTGTTACTCTCTCTCTGAGCTGTGTGCTGACCCCATCCTATTCCTAAGGACGACAAACCCCAACTGAATTTAATGTGTGGACATTTTGAAATTTCAGGAAAAAAATAAATAAAAAGGTCCTTGGGAATTGAGGACATTTGTGTGTCGTTTAGGACTCCTGACTTCAAATAGCAGACTTCCATGGTGTGGCCTGAGGGATGATGGGAATGGAACATTTGGGGCAGATATAATCAAGCTACATTACATACATGTATGAAATTGTCAAAAAACAAACATATTTAAAAAAATAAAAGGAGAGTTTGGCCCACCAAGAAGCAAGAAAAATATCTTTTCCTGGATCCACGATTCTTAAATAAGCAAGAATAGAGCTTGTTCAGAGAGTTGTCATTTTAAATTTGAGAGACAAGTATTCATATATATGTGTGTGTGTGTGTATCTATACTAGGCAAGTAGGTAAAAGGTGAAAATTTGTTTAAAAAACATTAATTTAAACATAAAGCCTTCAAAGCATATAGGAACTTTTTTTTTCTTTCAAAAACACACTGAATCTGATGCTTATTCATCAATTCCAAAAAGCGCCATCGAGTCAAAAGATGGTGCACCAGCTGCCCACCTGCTAGGCTATAGTCAACATGAGGAGACTATCCAGACTTTCCATGCTGAGCGTCACTGACTACAGCGATCTCTGGAGAGCTCCCGTTACAGTGACAGCCACACTCAGAGCACTGTTAAACACTTTGCTTCCCTTGGGCTGCTCTGGGGAAATTGTTAAAACAGGAAGGAAGTTGACCCCAGCTGCTGATAATACAGTTAGGCTCATGATCCAGGGGAAGGGGCAGCATGCAGACAGGATCATAAAGTGTGTGCTCTTACCTTTTGTCCCTTCACGCCATGACAGTCACATTTTCCACAGCCAGAGCCACCACAATCGCCGCCCTGAAAGAAGAAAGAGAGAAAGCAAGTTTAAACCGGAGATCCGTTTCAAAGTACTGTCAAGATTTGAACTGAGAGCCAGTGAGATGGGTCTGTGGATAAAGGCACTGGCCATCAACCCCAAGGACCCACGTGATGGAGGGAGAAAACCCTCCCTGGCCAGCTGTCCTCTGACTGACACGTGTGTCAAGGTACAGGTACACACACCTTGACCCATAATAAATAGATGAATGTAATGTCTAAAAGGATTTGAATTATGCCATCGGCATCTTCCTCCAGTCACGAGACAAGTCCCCCCTAGCACCACTTGCAAGGTCCACAGAACCTGGATATGAATAACACCGAGTCACTTTTCATAGAAAATCCCTGGGTCCTAGGGCTCAAGGCCTTGGACTCAGTGATACAATGATACATGTTACAAAGCTGGATGTCCTTTGTCTGTTAGAAACAACTCACCTAGGGATTGTGTGAACAGTGTTGCAAGGCAAACAATAGGCTCCCCTCTGACTTAAGGTTTTCACACCTAAGTTCACAAGAGAACCAGGGCTCCATGCAATGGGCTATGCTTGTGTTTCCAAGGACTTTAAGTTTTGCAAAAGGCTAGAGAAAGAATCAGGGACAAGCTAACTTTTATACCCAAGTGTTTAAATTAAATGAAAGCTTGGATATTCATCTAAAGAAAGCTATTACAAACTGCATTTGTTGTCTCCTAACAGACATCAGCAAGAGCTGGAGAGGAACCTCTTCAAATGCACAGTGAGAACCTAGCAAACATCACATGTTAAAAAGCATCCCAGCCCCTCAGGTATGGACACAAAATGGAGAGGTTTAACATAACAAGCTAAGACAAGATTGAAATCTGGACCCAACCCAGCTTCCGGTACGTAAAGTGGCCAAGAGGAGAAAAAAACAAACACAAAATGAGACATACACGCCACACTTTGCAAAGCGCTTAACAGAATCCAAGTTTTGAACCGTTATAGACCGCAATGTGGTGTTAAAAGGGAGGGGAGGACACAGGGTGAACCATTTAGCGAGCTTCATTAGAGGCGCCGTGTCAGCTCAGAAATAAAATTCAGACCCATATTCTGCTTCAGGTGGTAACGGCTCCTTCAAATAAACATGTGCTAATAATGGTCCCTGGCTCACGAGAAGCCTGTATTTTTAACAGCATCCTCCAAGCAGCATCACCATGGAGATCCTCTACCCAAAACAACCCCATCTGGAGACACTTATTTTATGTTAGAGCCCAGCAAGTGCCTCCAGGACGGTGAGCTGTTCTTAATTTTATATTTTGTAGATGGGGACACTTGACAGCTAGCCAGGTAAAGCCCAGTTATCAGATCTGTTCCTCTCTCTGACTCACAACCCAGACATTTCAGCCTGCATTCTCATAGTCCTCCTGACATTTCAAATGTCAGACACCTCCCAGTGCTCCACCTGCTTCTGAATGTGAGCTCCAGTCACCACCAGGGGCCAAAGTCTTTAGCCTGAGCTGAAGAAGGACCTTCTAGAACATACAGAGAAAAACTCTGAGGGACCTCAGCAGACTTAAGCCGACTTAACTGACCCCACCTCTGACTACCTGGGCCCCATGAAATGTTGATTTAGGGAATCATGAGATACCCTGTGCCTTTAACCACAACCTGAGCTTGTCACAAAGCTGGTTCAGGGTGTTTTATCAAAAGCACCTGGGTAGGAAAGCCCACACTAAGAAAAAAGGTTACTAATTAATTAACCAGTGGCATGTCACCCATTGCTGAGTCTGTCTCAGCTTTGGAATCATGGACACCAGAAGGAAGGCAATGGCAAATTCCCCAGGTGGCAGGCTATCCTCCTCGTTGGTGTCTGCCGTTCCCTATACCTACTGCTTTGAAGCCAGGGCAGTCTAGCCCACTTGTTAGCTTGTGCAGGGCCTCACTCAGAGAAACTAGCCCAACAAGAGACTCCAGGAACTGCAGGGTCTGTGTGAGAAATGGCTCCCAATCACCCACATTTAGCAGAGACTCAACAACATTTTCGGGTTGCCAAATTTCCTCTGTGAAAGCCAAGGGGAGTTCCTTCAAAATAGCGCATCTGAAGAGAAGCTAAAGACAGCAGTGTAGTGAGGCTGGGATTTTCTGTCTGAAGCTTCTGCCATCTAGGAAGCTCAGTTCCAGTCACCCTGAAGGAAACCTTCTGACCAATTCCCCAGAGGTCTTCCTATGTCCCTCAGGGGATTCCATAACCACAGTAGACACCACAATCCCCATCCTGGGCAGAGACAGAGAAGCCCAAGGCCTACAATACAGAAGCCCGGAGGGGTGGGTTACTAGTAGGCATCTTGTCAGGGACCTACTCCAGGTCTTAAGAAACCCTTGACAGAATCCAGAACCAAAGAGATAGAGAGCCCCCTCCTCCCACAGCCTAGACACAAAAATGTCTAATCCTAGAGCCAACACGTCTATCTTTATTGATGAAGGAAATCTTTTTCGTTTTTTAGGCATACAGGAAATCTTATTACCAAGTGCTGGTCCCCAGAAAGCAATTCAGAAGAGTTGACTGTTCTAATAACATCTAAATTATGGTTTGCTTTTTTAGAAAGTTAAAAAAAAAAAAACAGAAAAATGTTTGGACGAGGGAAGTGGAGACAGAGTCTCATTATATAAATAAGTCAGGCTGGCCTAGAACTCTAAATGCTCTATCTCAGCCTTCTTGGTGCTGGCCTTACAGGAAAAAGACCACCAACCTGACGGAGAGAAGCGTTGGAGACCACAAATCCTATGTTATATTCTGGTGGGCCTTGAATCTTCTGTAAATGACTTGATTGGAAACAAACATCGTGTTTTAGAAAAGCAGCCACAAATCGTGTGATGCGTGTTTACTTTGTTAAGTAGGATTAAGGCTGAAATGTCTCTATTTGGATCCCTCATGATTTTCATTTTTATAAAGTGGCCCTTGCTGGATTTCTCCCCAACACAGGGGCTTGTTTTGCTGTAGTCCAGGGCACAGAGGTAAAACCAACAGAGCTAAGACCCTGAGACCCTGTCCAGTCAGGTCTGACATTTACATCTGAAATAACTAATTAAAACACAAGTCTTTGTTCACAGTTGTTTCCGGGCAAGGTGACCTGCTATGACTTTATGGCTTGCATAGGTTTGAGGTTGTTGGGGACTTCACATGGGAAGAGTTGTGTCACAAACATCATGACTTCCTGAGGTCCCTCAGCAAAATGGAAAGATGTATGCCATTTGTGAGCCCAGCAGTGCCCACTTGGCTCTGGATCTGAAGGACTTTACAAGGCCTGCTCATTCTTCTCCTTGTCTGGAGCACACTAGGCCACGCCCACCAGCTCCCAGCCCCATCTGTTTCAGATTCTAGAACGGGAGGAACTGGAACATTCTGTGAATTGCACAGTCCCTTGCCCTCCTAGGGTCAACTGGATCAGCTAAGTCCTGTTCTTGCTTCCCATGAGATTCAGGCAAGAGGAAGTGGGTCAGGAACGCTGCCCACTTGGGGCCCTGGAATGTGGCCGCATAACCTCAAAGGACAAGCCATATGAGACTTAGTCTCTCTCATAGAAGTCGACCATCCACAGACTAGAAAGTGGAGAACCCAACTACACAGGGGAAGGCACCACAGAGGACTTTCAAGCTCGAAACAAAAAACAATTAACGTTTCCAGAACTGGAGGGAACTGAATGAAAACCACGTCTCTTCTGAAAGTCCTGTTCGCCACTCCCCCACTCGACCCACCATGCAGTCAGAAGTGGAAGCAGGCAGGAGAGCAAAACACACTCCCCAAGTCCTGTGTTGTGGTTTGAACGGCCTCTCCCTTGGGCTCGGGTATTTGAATCCGTGGTCTCCAGCTGGTGGCGCTGTGTTGGTAAGGTGTGGAGCCTTCAGGCATCAGGGCCATAATTAAGGAAGTGGGTCTCTGGGGTGGGTCATGAGGCTTGATAGCTCAGCTAAACTTCTTTCTCTGTATTTCTTGTTCCACCCCACCTGCACGCCTCTGGCACTAAGGAGCCACCTGCTCCCATGCTCTCTCCATGATGGACCGTCTCTCCAAGTGTGGGCCAGGGTACACCCTTCTTCTCTTTCAATTGCTTCCTGTCGTGTATTTGCTCATAGTAACAAGAGTGTAACCAGTACTGCGCCTCCAGTGTCCCTTCAGACATGGGCACAGACAAGGTTCCAATAGCTGAGGCCACATTAAACAGAAGCAGAAGGCACAATATTGAAGGAATGCAGAAGGCCCTAAGGAATAATCCCCAGACCAAATACCTTTTATACTCTCTATCTCTGCAAACCTCTCGGGACAGCTTAAAGCCACCTGTATTAGCAAAACTCTCTCCCACACTCCCATCAAGGTTTCCAGAAAGTAGAACCATCAGCCATGCTGGCATAAATAAACTATGGTAGGTTGACAACTTCACAGTGCACAGTGTCCCTGCCAAAGAAGGTAGGGGAGAGAGATAGAGGTCAATGGCCTTCAGTGAAATGAAGACTCTTCCAGGTTGTCCCTGAACTGAAGACATCACCAGACACCATGTGACAGGCCAGAGACAAGATGCTCGCTGTGTCAGAGCACTGTGTGAGCGAGGCAGAGCACATGCCACCACGCAGAGGTGATCTGCCCTACAGATTCCCTAACCGTGACCTGTGTGCTATCAGGGTCAGGCTTGGAAGGAGCACACAGGATGTCCCTGCATTTCTGACGTTCCCTTGCTGCTGATGGGGATAGACACCAAACATCCGCTTGAACAATTTTTATGTGTTTCCCATCCCTCCAAATGGGGACATGTGGAGCTCTGCAAAGCCTCGACAGCTTATCTTTCAGATTCGTTTTCACATTTCCTATCCTGTGCAAAATGTCAAAATACTTTCCAAAGGGATGTCACTAATCCACTGCACTTCCTGTCATGGCGCTTCCTCGGGGGTCTTCAGAATAATTACTTACCCAACCAAAGAAATATGTGAATGGGGAAACATGCATTTCAGGGCTACTGGAGCAGAATTAAAAGCCCACACCAATGAAGGAAGAATGGCGAGCAGCCCCTTCATGTGCTATGGTCAGGGGATGCAACCCTGTACAAAACTGGAAATATGCATAGAATGTCTCCTCAACTATACAGAATTAGAAAATTAACATAACTAAATAGAGATCACAATATGGGGTCAAATATCACCACCTAATTAATAACTTCTTCAAAGATTAGGTTTGAGTCAGCTTTGATGGCACAGGCTTGTAGTACCAGTTAATTGGGAGGCTGAGGCAGAGGGATTCCACATTCAGAGTCCGCGTGGGTCAAGAGTGAGCTCAAGATCAACCTAAACAATTTAGGGAGACCCTGTCTCAAAATAAAAAGTAAGGGGGGCAGGAGTACGGGCCACTGGTGTTCGCTAAGCCCGTGTGAAGCCCAGAGCTCTCTGCCCCCAAAACAAACCAAAAACTGACTTTTGCACAGCATTTTTGAACTTCCAAAAATAAGCCTGGTTGATTTAAAGGTAAAAAGATTGTCCCCGCAGTCTAAGGGGCCCACACCCGCCATCACCTACACTTATATTATTATTTTATAACTTTGTTTTGCTTTTTTTTTTTTAAGGACAGAAAGCACTCCCCAGGAGATGTGAAAACCCTTTTTTATCTTCATTCAGCTGAAAGGAGAATTTAGTTCAGTAAAATATCATTTCTGTGTCTTATGATAATGGAATACAGACACAGAACAACCATTACTACCCTGTAAACTTACAAAATAACTCTGCTCCAGTTTGAAAACAACTACAAGTGTTGATACATTCTTGGCTAAACATAAAATTAAAAATTAGCAAGCCAGTTGAAATCCTAATGTTCGGCTCCTCTCTCCTCCTTCTCTGCACCCCCAATAATATGACTAAGGCTTTGCCAGCGCAATCCATGACCCATCTGCTTCTCATTTGAGACCGAGTTGCAGAACCCATGTGGGCTCCCACCAACACCACAGGCTGCGGAGGCGAGGGTGTCGGCTTGGCTTCGAGTCGAACCAACATGTGACCACACTTCTGGTCCTATTTTCCTCCCATCATGCAACTCTGGTGACTCATTTTCATTGCTTTTTCTCCCTCCCACTGGATGGGGGCGGGCATCAAATGTTCTTGCTGGGGAAGAGGACGCCCCAGAGGGAACACGTAATGAAGTCCAGTGCCTCGTCTCCAGAGTATTGAGTCTTTCTCCAGCTGCAGACAGATGGGGCTATAATTAGCTGTCATGTGACAGTGGCCATTGGATAGCCATATTCGTGATGAGTTGGTGAGCGTGTATTCCCACGGGGACCCACGGTGGAGATGACCTAGAGAGATGCTTCCCGTGACTCTGAGTCACCAGTCAGGGACATCGAGGTGGGCTCAGCAAGTTCCTACTTTCAGACAAAACTCATCCTTCACTACGCTCCTCATGTCCGCCTACCTTCTGCATCTTCCGCATCCCTGCATGCTGTTCTCACTGGTCCATGAGGTCAGAACACTTCCTCATCCCCTCCCAATCTTATAACCATCGACCTCACAAAGACCATCAACACAAGTTGGGCCATGATGGTTTCCCAGTTGTCCTTGAAGAAAGACCAATTTTACATAGCCAGGCATGAAGATATGGAGGACAGCTATCTCCTCCATCTTGGAGACGACGGCCAAGCTTGTTCCTGTCCTTCTCCTCCTCTCCCCTTCCAATCGGGTCCCTTTTCCTCCTCCCCAGTCCTATCTTCTTATCCTGCCTCAGCCTCTGAATTCAAACACCTACTACCACTTCTTACATCTGACCCTCAGGTCAAATCCCACCATCTTTTCCACACTGTACCTTCAGAGAGATCCCTAATGGGCCATGTGTGGAATCTGGAAGCTCTTGGGGAATTCCTGATGCCTTGCCCTATCTCTCTGACCCAGAGCACTCTCTGTGCATTCCTACACTACAGAAACCATTCCAAGCACAAGCACATCATATACACCCTACAGCTCTGTACAGAGTAAAGACTTCCCATCATCAGGGCCATCTTTCAACACCTTTCTCTCAGAGACCACAGATAGCAGCAACAGAGCAGAAGGGTTCTCTTCCCACACGATGTGAGTGCACAGAAACAATGTATTATTTATCCTTCCGCATTCCACTGGCTGAGCCTTTAAGGAGCCTTAGTTTGTAGCAAACTGAAAAGGGGGAAAGAAAGAAGCCTAAGTGACTAGGGAGATATTTCAGGAATGATTGACCCTAGGCTCAAAAAGAGGGATCCATGAAGCCAGTGGCTGGAGTATCCCACCGTCTTTCACTGAACAATTAAATATTTTAAACCACTGCTGATAATGTGCCATTTTCTACTCTGGTGTAGACAGAGTGGAGGGGAAGCAAGAAAGAGAAACCAACACAAGCTTTGGTACATCCTATTTCACAACAGATGATAAAGGGTTTCATCCTCTTATTCAGTAATTCTATTGTTAATTACTGTTTACACTGTCATCAAATCCATGTGACAATTTTTCATTCTGCTTGCCATCCAGAGTGGTTCATGCTCTTCTCATTGTTAAGGCTTATTTAATTCATGATTACATTTATCTACAGAAGGGAAAATACAGACTTTCATGCATGGAGTAATACTGATTCTGTTCTAATTCCCAAGCATCATTCCAATCAATCCTTCGAACCAGAATCCATCTAGAGTCAGGACTACATATGAGGATAGAGAAAGGAAAGCCAAAAATTGTTCCCTGTTCTGTGGGAGACAGAGGACAGCAGTCCTCTCCCTCCTATCTAGAGGGAAGAGAAGAATGTGTTTGAAACTAATACTTCCAGGGCCAATCACTGCCTCATTACACAGGATCGCTGAAAAGAAGGCAGAAGCGAATGTCGTTTGTGGGTGACACCGTGTGTAGCCACAGGGCACCTGTATATGGCTCATGGAGATAGCAGGGTCACAGCTCCGAGCCAGAGTCTAGGGTAGCAAATGAGGACATCCCAACAGGAGGAAGAAGAGTTACAAACTGAATGTGGGATAAAAAAGCCCATGGTCCAATCAGAGGCTGAGAACCTCAGAGAGGACTAGCCAGGAGTATATAGTAGTGGTGACCTGGGCACGTGGGGAGTGACGCTGCCATTCTGAGCATCCTGAGGACAGCAAAGGGCTGCTCAAATCTCTTTATATACAAGCAGGTCTTGGTTCAGGATCTGTTACTTCCCAAACCCGGTGAGACTTCGAAATGTCCCCGTATGCAGCCATGGAAGCCTTTTGCCTTGCTTGTCTGGCATGGGACATGTTTGGGAGAATGAGTCTAGACTAATCCCACCCAGTGAGGAGAATGTAAGAGAGCTCCTTCTGCCCGGGCTCACCTTCAATCAGTTTTTTGATTTAGAAATGGAAAACTTTGCACCCTTTACACGTGACAACCGCAGTCCTTGGAAACATCACCTGGTTTGTGTCCTTAAAATTGTGCTTGAAAACTTAGACAAAATGTAAACTGAAAGTGCATGTAATAAGTGCAGCCAGATCACAAACACGCACAGAGACAGTGGAGCGCCGTCAGGGCATTTGATAAGCGGTAGGCATTCCATGGAAGACTTCTATGTGATGTGCTTCCCAGGGACAAGCCAGCGTGAGCAGTCTGAAACAAAAACCCTCCTAAGTATATGGACAGTAATGGTTGGTACACCCCAACTGCTACTGTGTAGACCATAAATGGCACTTTCAAAAGAGCTACCTAAAACATTGCACATTTATGGTCAGATGAGGAAAAAAAAAAAAAAAAAAAAAAAAAAAAAAAACGAGGAAAACCACAGCAGAGAAGCAACCGCCATCGGTCAAAACTGTGGTTTCTCTGCTGTGCTCCACAGTGACTGTGGCTCTGTGGTGGATGGTGCCTATGTGGTACCTGTAGGGCTTCCTCAGTCAGCTGCACAGTGAAGTCCTTGCCAGACCATACATCCCTGGGGACCCCAGGACAGACTGCTCCTCCCAAGCCATGAAAAACCCACACTGACTCTCAGTAGCACCCACCGGGACCGGCTTTCATTCACCAACAGAAAGCTGTGTAACTGTAGAAGCGTGTTGATGTGACTGAAAGCCTATCATTTCCAAGGGAAGTTAAGAAAAATATTTACCAGAGCTAAATCATTCATAATTTATTATGAAAGTAAATATGAAGTAGGATAGCTTTTCAGTCAAATGGCTCCAACTTTAAACTAGAGTTTACCTGGAAACAGAGCTAAGCCCAGTTCCCTGGTCCTTAACTGGAGCCATTTAAAAAAGAAAAAAAAAAGAACAAAGAAAAAGAAGACCGCCTCTCATTTACATCCTTAAATCACCAGGTTCCGCTGAGCTTCATTTTAGGAGATCGACAGAAATAAAAATATGCATGATGTCAAGTGCAAAGCTTTTATACAGAACATATTAACATCTAGAAAGTTCTGTAAAGCCTTTGCTACCACTGTGTGGTTAGTCAGCTTGAATCAAACAAATAGATCCTGCAAGCCAAGATGAGATGGACAGTTTTTCTAAAAAGTTGCATTTAGATGATAAAATATACTTTGAATATTAAAAAAAAAAAAAAATCTCCTTAAGCCTGGAGTTACCAGTCAATGTATCTCATGTGTATCTCAATGTATAATTGTCTAGTTGATCCAGCTTTTGGTATTACTCCAGTTGTACCAGAGGGTTAGCCATAGTTTTCAGTAACGGAGACCCAGAGAAAAGTCCCTTCACCCTGGGTGGGGTTACACCTGTAGCCAGTATGCTGTCCACAACCTGCCTGCAGATTTCCTGTGGACTCAGGTCAGGGACACTCCGGCAGACCCCACCCTTCTTCTGCAACCTTATCATTATATTCTGCCCTGTATGGAGCTAAATGACCATTCTTCCATGGTCCTGGCCTCGATAGCTTTTCAGTCAAATAGCTCCGACTTTAAACTAGAGTTTACCTAGTTTAAAGTCGGATTCAAAACTGGGCACTGAAGGCCCCACATCCTAAAGTGTGCAGAGCTCTGGAGACAGGTGATGGTGAGGGGGCTGAGAAACAGTGGGAAGATAGCCAAAGCCAGTGAGCTGCATTAAAAGTGACTCAAACAGTAATGGTTTTGTAGTGTATATTTTGCTGCAATAACTAAAAATGGCAGAAGGTTTTTTTTTTTTCTTTTCTTTTCTCAAATTCCCGGAACTTGTCTTAAGGTCTCAATGTTCCGCCAGCAAAGCTTACAGCTGGGGATTAGAAAAGTCATTCTCCTCCCTCCCCAAAGACACACACACACACACACACACACACACACACACACACACAGAGGACTGCTGGCTTAAGGCCCCTCCTATCCATCACACCCTGCTAGAGATGGGTGCCTTAGCCAGAGAGTTCGGCCAAATGCATGGCTGTTGCATAATTTTGAATTCTCTAAAGAAAACTTTGGTTTTGCCTCCTCTTGCCCCCATACTCAAGGACTTATTGCCCTATCTTCAGGTGTCCTCCATAGATCACGTAGAACCTTGTGTTCACAGGACAGAAGACCCAAGCTGCCCAGTTTAAGTCACTTTGAAAGCAGAAGCCTGTTGCTGGTAACAACAACAGCAGCAGCAGCAGCAACAACAACAACAACAAAAGATGTCTTAAACACTCCCAATATGCAGCAGACATGATTCTGAACAGAGGCTCCTGGCATGCAGCGAGCATTTTCTGCAAACCACTTCCTGTGAGGTTTCTGGGAGAGTCCCCACCATGGCTGGTGGCTGGAGGAAAAGAAGCCAGTACAGAGGCATCTGGGTGCCTGCCCAGACTTTAGCCCCTAACAGATCCTGCTTCATCTCCAGCAACTGTGCCTGTCATGTAACAGAAAGGCGCAACTTTCTAAACAAAACCTCTGGGGCTTGCATCGAGGCCAGGACCATGGAAGAATGGTCATTTAGCTCCATACAGGGCAGATGGGCCTCCGTGGTCCAGCTGTGCAAAGGCAGGAAGCCAGGAAACACAGAATTCTGTTTAAAGAAATCCAAAAGGCCCCAGAGCACACAAGCCCTGTCCTGTATCTAAGAGTCTGGACCCAGCACTCTGAGAACACAGGAGAGGAAGGAAAGGAAGAAGCAAGGTTCTCCTCAGTACCTCATCTGTGCTTTGGACACAGGTTCTCATGGAGCTGTCCAACCAACAGGAATTCCCGGGATTGCTAAGGTGCATTTGGAGACACTGAGGTCTAAGGGTATCTCCATATAGTCCAGGATGGGAAGCATTGAGCTCACCCTGCCTAATCCAAGGCCTCCGACTACACTCTCAGATGCTGCCTCTGCAAAAAGCACTCCTAACCTTTCACCTTCCCAGTAACCACCAGAAAAGCCAAAAAGCCTTTAGAGAATAAGTCACTGGAGAGAAGCAATTGGGCAAACCCATTCACAGCCACAATGGTTCAGAAACAAAAGGAAACCCCACAAGCCCCCTTGTACGTATGTGCATTAACTCTCGGGGGTCCGTCGTCTTCCTTGCACCTCCCCCTGTTCATTTTCTTACACGGTCTTTTAAGACAAGGTCCCACTCTATAGCTCAAGCTGGCCAGGTAAGTCTCTATGCAACATTGAATTCACTGCTAGCCTCCAGCCTCAGCCTCCCAGATGCTGAGATTACAGATGTGTGTGTGATACACACACACACACACACACACACACACACACACACACACAGTCTCTTCCTCTGCTCTTAATTCTTGACTTTATTTAGACAAAATTACAAAGGTATCAACAACCTCGGTGGTGCCCTGCCTCCCACAGGCCTGCTCTTGTATGGGAGGAAAATGCAAGAGAAAAAAAATTAAAAAAAAGTCTGAGCCCAGGGCCCCTGACCCCACCCCCGGTGCACACTGCGGAAGGAAAGTCCAGACAATGCGCTAGGGAAGCACACGCCTGCCAGCCTGCTGCGCTCATTATACCCCCGCCTGGAATTTCCAGGTCAAGGTCTATGGTTCCCACTGCCCTGATCCACTGCCCTTTCCAGATTCTCCTTTGTGATGCCCTTCCTGCCGAGGCTGAGTGACCAACTCAGTACTTTCCTGCCAGCCCAGCAGAGTCACCCAGCACGTTACCTCTAAGGCGGGATCCTGGCACAGACCCCGGTGGACCTGGAGAGCGGGAGAGGCGCTGGGGACTGGACTTTCCCTTTGAGAACCTGAACTTTGGCCGGATAAACCTAACTGCCCCCCAGCAAGTGATTCTAGTTACTGAACCCGGCGCGCACACACCACAAGCATTCCTGGAAAACTTCCACACAGCAGAAATCGTGAAGGTTAAACCAAGCACATGTGTGTTCTCTTCCCACTCCTAGAGAGGGTAAGCCACCCGCCATGGCAAAAGGTCTTTTGTGAACATAAGGTGTTCTTCACCTCCAGAAATGATGTCATACCCCCCCCCCCGACCCAAGACTGTAAAATCAGAAATTTGAGTCCAGAAAAGGGAAGATCACATGTGCCTTGAGGGAAGGACCTCAAAGTTAGTGAGGAAGGACCTGGTTCCATGTCAATCCAGGGCAAGAGAATCATGGGGGGAACCCCTATCACTTTGTCCCATTGCAGACACACCTGAGCAAGAAGAGCAAGCTCTGTATCTGGTCACAGGCACACGGGAACCCTGTCAGACTCAGGCATGAACATAACAAGCTCCCCCTTGCCTTTGTCACCAAAATGGAGTCGGTGTATTTTCTAAAGGAATGGAATGGATGAAAACTTTAACTTTTTGTGGGCACATTATATTCGGTTGTGTCTCGTGCTCTGAGAAACTAGACCTCCCCCCTGAGTGCTGCGCTAGCTGCTGCTCAACCTATTAGGGCTATTTCATAAAATAAAGAAGGTCAAGGCATCCATGCTGTGGCCAAAGATAACCAAATTTCTAATTATTATACAATTTTTGAAATTAAACAGTTAAATGCTTACTACAAAAAAAAAAAAAAAAAAAAAAAAGCCAAGTATTCTCCTCAGAGCCAGTGCTCTGCAGAGTTGGGAACACCCTCATCCCTGTCACTCTGTGGCAGGCTCAGTGGCTCAGCAGTTGTATTCCCAGTTGTTCAGAACAGAGGAGGGCTCTACAGGGTGCTGAAGTCCAGACCTCCCCCAGCCCTGGCCAAGCCTTTGCGGTAGGTCTTCCAATCAGCTTACAGGAGTGTGGGCTAGTTGGTTCTACATTTAAAGTCTTCCAGTGCCGGTCCTTCATTTGGGGATGGACAAACAGACAGATCACGGGGAAAGTATGGAGCTTCACCCACATTCGTCCTCATCTCTGAGGCACAGGCTCACTCCTTTTCCATCCCCCCAGAGCTGCCTACGAGTCCCACCTGCAGCCACTTCAGCAGAGGCCATTCATGGCTTCGGAATGTCAGGTGTTATCCCATACACATTGCATTCAACCTTCCGTGTTAGCCAAAGCTCCTCCCCTCCTCCTCCCTCTCCTCCCCATTTCTTCCTTCCTTTCCTTCTCTGCCCCAGCACTCAGAGGCTGACAGGTCATCACCCTTCTGACCTAGTGAAGCAACAAGCCTGGAATCCCTGCATCCCCTGAGCCCCATGAGTCAGGGAGCACAGCCTCTCGGCCTCTGCCATGTCTTGCAGCATACACTTTTCCCATCATCCCCCCTGTGCTTTGAATACTTGTCTTCCCTTCCTCTTCCATTGCTGGGCAGGGTAACCAGTGTGTGTGTGTTCCGATGCTGACCTAAGATTGCCTCCAGAGCTCAGGAAAGTGCTGGGCTTCAGGGCATGGTCTCACTGACCCTGACCAGGACTGCTCAGAGATCTTCTCATCCCTTTCTTAGATCTCATCTAGGACCCTAATGCTTAAATTTAAATGTTACTATCTGAAAAGGAATGGAGCATCAGCTCACCTCCACTCAGCCAAGTGAGGTGAGAAGGTAGAAGAAAGACACAGAAAGGGTACAAGAAGGAAGTCAGCTACAATTAAAAAGTGACTTATTACCCGTGTTTGGATGCCATAATCCACCCCACATAAAGACAAAATCAGAAAAAGACCAAGGGTCTATTCTCCATAATGAAGCGGGAGAAAGTAAAACACGCCCTAAAAGGCAGAGAAGCCGGAGCAGCCCTAACTGAAGCTGTGTGAAGTCCTGGCTCCTGTTCACACTCTGGCTTCCAGAGCCTTTAAAAGTTCAGAGCCTTCGGGGCTGGAGAGATGGCTCAGCAGTTAAGAGGACTGACTGCTCTTCCGAAGGTCGTGAGTTCAAATCCCACAACCACATGGTGTCTCACAACCATCCGTAATGAGATCTGACGCCTTCTTCTGGTGTCTGAAGACAGCTACAGTGTACTCATGTATAATAATAAATAAATCTTTAAAAAAAAAAAAGTTCAGAGCAGAACTCACCTTTCTCCACACAGAAGTCCCACCCTAGGGCAGGTGAGACACTAGGCGTTGCCGCCATGAGTCACGACAAGGACAACATTAAACACAGTGACTACAGCTTTGCATCCCTGGCTTTCAGGAAGGAGACTGCCTCCTTGCAAGCCCATGCCCTTGAGCAGCCGTCCAGGGAATGTGAGGACTCATGTACCCTGATGCACTGGGTACGTCCAAAGCTGGGAGTTCAGGAACTGCTCACAGAAGACAGTGAGTCCCCAGGGACAACAAGACATCTTTCATTACCATCTCAGCAAAAGCATGCTTTATGCTCAGAGGAGTAGACGTTGAAGGAGCATGAGTTCCATTAGACTCCTCTGAGGATCACCCCAGACACTGGCATGCCTGCTAGGATGACACTGGGGGGTGAAAAGCCTCTGGCTCAATCATTTGCAAGCATTGTCACTGATGAGCCCGTGTGGCCACCTCAGGGAGATCAACATCCACAGGGATGGCTCCCAGTAATGAATGCTGCTAACAAGGTTATAGAGACAGAGGCCAGAAGGGCTGGCTGTACATGACCCAGAGAGTGAAGTCATGCGCCAGGGAAATTCGCCACACGGCAAGATTGCTACGGTGATAAAGAGCTGAAAGCTATTCCCCACCTCAGCAATTTTAGCAGTGCAGCCCGGGGAATGAGCTGATGCCCTGTAGCACCCACCCTGCTCCGTGGCCGGCAAAGCTGGGGCGGCTGCAGAGCCAACTCTCTCTGTACTGAGTGGAGAACAGATGTGTCACAACAGGCCAGAAGAAGCTTGTGAGGAGCAGGGCATAGTGTCCAGCCACGGTTCAGACTGGCAGAAGGGTGACCCCAAGCCTGATTTGAGTGAGAAAATATTAATATTCAGTCAGCCAAAGGGGGGCAGTCGTAGGGCAGACACAGGTACATAGCCCCAAGGCAGTGTAGTCCCAGGCTAACCTCTGGCTGGTAGAGGACAAAGCGCCATAAAGGCCAACTGATAAAAACAAGAAGTCAAGTGTACAACGGATATGTCATTGTTAAAACATTAATGTTTCTGAACTCAAAAAACATATCACAGTATATTAAAGAACATTCCACTTCAAGCTGACCAGCACAGAGGCCCACAGGGTTAACTTTGTAAACCTGCTCTCTCAGCACTCAGCAGAATTCAGTCCGTGTGGGGAGAGGGTCATCAAGGCAGCAAAATGTGAATGATTGACAGCTCAGTGGGAGGACACAGGAGCTTATTTTCATAATTTCTGAAACTTTTAAAGAAGACTACTGGTTTTTACTTAAAAGATCTTTTTAAAGGAAGATGTAGAGATGCACACAGTGCCTCCTAATTGTGCGGTATCCCAGCACTCAGAAGACAGAGGGCCATCACCGCAAGACTGGGCCAACATTGGCTGCAGAGTGAGTTCAAGGCCATCCTGGGCCTGTCTCAGAAAACAAACTACAAAAGAAATAAACAAGCAATTCCCCTTTCCCTTCTTCCCTTTCCCCTTCCCCTTCTTCAAAAACCAGCCAGATAGGTCTCATAAAAAATTAATTAATTAATGTAAAGAAATACTTGAAAATTGGACAGGAATGTCAGGCATGAGAGGGCACTGGGCAGTGGAGTGACATCCTGCCCAGCTGCAGCAGCTTGGAAGCAGGGGTGAGGCGAGCCTCTCTGAGCAGATAGAATTAGCTACAAAGGCCACTCCGCTCTCAGCCAGCACAGGGGTGCTGAGCAGAGCACAATCCACACAATATGCTGCAGTGGAGAGGATTTCCGGTCACCCAAATGTGCTCTGTGCTTCCACGCCACCCGCCCGGGGCCATGGGAGGACCAAGTTCCATCCGAAGTCCAGAGAGAGCCCATGGAGTCTGGCACAAAAAGGCTGTCTGGGAGTGGAGCAGTCACCCTCAGAGCCTTGAGGGAAGGCAGAGGGAGAACTTGGTCAGGAAGCTTTAGCCAGCCCTGAGGATCTCTGGTTAGAGCTCACAAGGAGGAATGTATCTCTTTTTTTTTCTTACATGTTGTGGGGAGCAAAGCATTGCCCCACCTTCTGCAGGGCTAGGATATTGGAAAAACTGAGAAAGCTTTGAAGGCATTTCTCTGTCCCCCACCCTACTGCTGCTTGCTGACTTTCTTTGGTTATTCCTAGTTATCCATAAGCTCCAGAGCCCCCTCCCACCAAAAAAAACAGCCAGGGTCACACTCTATGGGTGAAGAAGCACACAGAGAGAGCACGGTTTCCAGTAGGATAGATCCCCAGCAGTTAAACAGCAGGCATGTGGAGGGGGGAGGGGAACTGGACATACCCACACACCTATTCAGCACCCGACATTAGGTGACACATGCCATAGCAATGACAGCACTGAGCTTGGAAGCACGGTCTCCAGCTCACTGCAGATGACAGCACAACCCTGCCAACTTCATGGAGTAACACCAAATTTGGGGACCATCGTGAGATGTTTCAAAATAATTACACTATAAAAGTTATGCACGGAGACCCCAAACATTTAACCAGAAGGAAAAAAAATGCTTTCTGCACTTCCTCTGGAATGAAAGGCCTCAGCCCTTACCACCACGGCAAAATGTATAGTTGCTGGATAGTCCAGGTTTGAAAGAGGTTGGAACCATATCCCCCACCCCCACCCTCATCCCCATCCCCATCCCCACCCCCACCCCACCCCCACCCCACTTCCCACANTGCAGTATGACCCCGGACCACCCTGCAGTATGACCCCGGACCATCCTGCAGTATGACCCCTGACCATCCCGCAGTATGACCCCAGACCACCCTGCAGTATGACTCCTGACCACCCTGCAGCATGACCCCTGACCACCCTGCCGTATGACCCTGGACCATCCTGCATTAAGAAGACCATAGCCACAGCTTCTTTCCTATTATTGTTTGTATAAGAATGAAGCAAATTTCCTCTTTAAGGGTTCCAATCCTAGCAAGAGGAAGAAGAAATGCAAGAACCCATTCAATTTGTCAGGTGGGAACAGCAACAGGACAAAGCATCAGCTTCCATACCTCAGCCTCCTTCAGTAGAAGGAGACAGACCTCTTAGAAGAAAGGCTGGTGTCAGGATGGTTGGAGGACAAGAAAGATATGTAGCTTCCTCCAGTACAAGAAAAAAAGGTGTACATAAATGACCTATAATTTATGCAACAAAATATGACACATAAATTCATTTTTAATAAATGCATAATAAAATGAATATGCAAATAAAAGAGGCTAGTTCTTCCTTTTATGAGAAGTCAAATGCCAAGTGACAACTAAGGAGAGAAGGGTCACATCAGGTGATGCTTGTCAGCAGGGGTCCTCAATGAGGATTTCACCAGTAACAGTGTTTCTTCTGTGAAGAAAACAGGTCTGCTAGTGTAGCCAGCAAAGTATCTGTTAGCGACCAAGGAAAGCATGTAACCTTTCAATGGAGATTTGGAAGATTAGCATTAACCAGAGATTATGTCACTCACACCAGGAGCCCCCAAAGGCACCCCACCTGAGTGAATGACATTTTATAATTTATTGATTCACTCATCAAAACCATCAAGCTCACAAAAGACCCAAAAAAAACAGAAGACCTGTACCAGATTTGAGGGGACTTACCCAGACGGGTGGCAACTGAATGTTAAGACCCTTCACAGACCTCAGATGGGCAAATGACATCATTGTGAGCAGCAGTGACATTTAGCAGTATGGGGGTTACAGTATTTTTATAGAAGGTGCCTTCCTAGTTTTGATCACTGCTCTGTGGTTTATGGGAATGTTACCAGTGGGTGAATTTGGATGGACAACCATGACTACTCCGAAACTTCCTTGTAGCTCTGAAATTATTTCATAGTTTAAAACTTTAGAAATTGCTTTTTTAAAAAAAAAATCCTGAAAGGAGCTGCATTAGGAAAAAGACTTGAGCCTTAAGATGTCATCTGAATAATGAAAACAGACAAGAGAATTGTGTTTCCTTCTCTCTCCCAGAGAGCAAGACCAAGGATAGGAAGAAGATGTGAAGTTGGCCAGGCCCCACCCTGAGTTCTCAGGTCAGAATGACCGATTGTTTGACATGACCCCATGTTCATCAGCCCTGCACAGATGTGGGTCTTCTCCCTAATGATGGTCACAGGAAGCCAGAGCTGGGCCGGGGTTCCAGAAACTCATCCCACAGGGGAGCACCATCATCAGACACACACACAATGTTGTCGCTGTGGCTTGAAACACTAGAGAGATGACATTTCTCTCCATTTCTCAACAGGCTGAAGCAACTATGAGTTCGAAGACACAGGAGCCATAAGTTTGGGACCTGGCCAGCTCAATTTTTTTATATAAAAAAAAGATCTTTTATAATGATATTAATTACATATTTGCTTCCCCCACCCCACTCTCCAAAAAACACAAAGTCCTTCAAAAGAAGCTGTTCTTTTGCTCTCCATGCATTGGGTGGAAACTACAAAGGCCCTGGTGTCACGGACTGCAGTGACAGACATTAGCAATGCCACCATATAACCAGCTGTTACATCAGTACGGCATGTTATGGAGGGAAAGTCAGAATCTTCTCCGTTACATGTAACTCAGATTTAAATCACAGAAAATGAAGGTGCTTTGAAAATGTGTCTCAGCCTACATGTAATGTAGTGATGCCACATCAAGAAGGTATGAATGAAGTTCGGTTCACTAAAGCAGCAATGGGCCTGCACTGGGAGGTCTGATTGTCTTCCACAAGTAACTGACTGCCGGTCCCTTCCCACTGCTGAGCTGCCTGGCTACTTTGTGAGGATGGAAGCATGTGGCAGAGGGGAGCCTGGACTTGACTCTCTCCAAGAGTATCACCACGGTTATGTTGAAGGACAACGAGAATCTCAAAAGATAAAAGTTATATCTGTGGCCCAAAGACCATGCAGAATAGAGGTGAATGAGCTCTTGGGAGACTCCACATCATCCAGGAAATGAAAGGAATGACCTCAAAGCACTGACCATGTCAAGGTCAGAAGCAGGTAGATGTGACAGGTAAGGGCAGATCAGAAAACAATTGCAACAGGCAATGTTAGCATTTGTGGTTTTCTTTTTAAATGGAAAAAAAAGAAAAAGAAACATATAAACAACTTCAAGTAGCTATGGAAGACTTTTCTTTCTGGATAACCTGAAGTCTCTAATTTACTCCAGTTGTTTCCATTTTTTTCTGCTGGAATTTCATAAAAACACTCAGCAGATGATATGCCTATTTGCGTTAACAAAACAACAAAAAACCCTAAGAATGGGTTATAGCCCCCTGGCAGGATATAAAGTTAAAATACAAGAGCCAATCACTTTCCAATACCCCAGCGTTGAAAAGAAGACCTTGAAGCTAAAAGCCAAACCCATTTCAATGGGCAAATGGGCACAGTTTAGTCCATACTGAAAATTGACTATTACTCAGCATTAAAAATAACTGGTCTCTTGATCCATTAAAAAAGCCCGAAGGAACCTTAAGATAGATAACAAAGAGAAACAGGCCAATCTGCAAAGGCTACACAGATGCATGCTACTGACTATGAGAAAAAAATACTATGTGACTATTGTAGAGAAGGAAGCACTGTGGGTCCAGCCAGATGATGGGCATAGCTAAGGATGAGTCGGGGGGGGGGATAAAGAAGCGGCATACAGGGAGTGTTGCGGGCAGAGAGGCCATTTTTGGCAGTACTGTGATAGTGTGTGCATGTCGCTTCACGTTCATCCAATGCAACAGCCTGAGACTTCCCATCAGTATGGACTCTCAGTTGGGGATGCTTATGGCCCACAGGAGGAATTCTGACGTGCTATTTGTCATGTACTTGTCCTGAAACAAGTGGACCACCCCAGGGATACTGGTAGTGGGGAGATCAAAGCCTGAGCAGGGGCAGAGGGATTGGTCACTGATATTCCACCCCAACCAATCAGAACAGACAAGAGCCGTGAAGACCCAGTTTTCATCCTGCTGTGGCCCTGTGTGAAACCCACACAAACCACTAGGAACCCTGCAACACGAACACTCCTCATGCTTTCCGTTCAGAATGGACAGCAGGAGTTGGTGTCCTGTGGGAAGAATTCTGTTGTGCTATTTGCCATACATAACATCTAACTTTTATTTGAAAGGTTTAACTATTGAAAAAGGCTTCTAATTTCTTTCCAGCCTGTCAAAAGCGGGGAATGGTGGTCCTCCCTTTGCCAAACCTCTAGTATTCACTGTAATAATACCTATCAGGCCACTACTCCAAACATCTCTGGCTACAGCTTAGATTCTCAACTTGCAGAGTCCTTAGGTTTAACTCACAGGAATTTGCATTCCAATAAATTCAGCGTAGATGATAGGAATGTCCCTCTGGAGACACTGTCCTGACCACTGATAGGCTCCGTTGAGCAATAATGTCCTAGCTCTATCCTATACATGCTAACTTAGCCCCTTCCCTGGCCTTGTCCGTAAACAGCACATACTCAAACGTCACTGAAGAACCAGCTACTAACAATAAGACTTTCTGTATTCCCTATTATCCTGTCCAATCTGACTTCCCATGAAATCTCTGTTGGCATAACTCATGTCTGTGGAGCATCCTTTTGTCACGGTTTTCAGTCAATTAGTATCCCTGCGGGGAAAGCACAGATAACATGGCAGATGGAGTACCAGTAAAGCCCCCAGGGAGCTCACCCAGAGACCTGACGCCTGCGCTCTGCTCTCTAGCCCCTACAGCAGTGAGCTCCTTTCAACTCTGGGTGTATCCAGCTTTTCATGCACAGAAGACCCTGAGCAGACACTGGCCTTCCCTCCCACGCTCCTCCACTGGCCCAAGTCTTGCGCATTGAGTTAAAGTTTACCCTCACTCAGCCTAGCAATTTCATTTCTCTCAGATTTCTCAATATCCACTTGGCATTATTTTCTCCTTAATTCCCATGTTGTCTTTCTACAAAGATTGGGTAACCTCCCCTAGTGTTATGGTAGTTGATGGAAACTTTTTAATTTTCTAATATTTTGCCTGATGGATTTTCTTTTAAAACTAATGCAAATGGAACTAAAGATTTTTTTTTAATTCTAGCCATTTTTGCTGAGAAGTACACACATCAACAGACTCGAAAATATTAGCCCCATGGGGATAGATATAGGGAGAGAGAGTTAAAAGCTCTGGCTGCTTTTTCAGAGGATCCTGGTTCAATTCTCACAACTGTCTGTAATTCCAGTTCCAGGAGATCCAACACACACAGACATACATGTAGGCAAAAACACCATGAACATAAAATAAAAATGAATACAATCATTAAGAAATATTTTATGCATAGTAAACCAGATTTTCAACTGTCAGTTTCCAAGAGATACTTCTGATTCCTGGTAGATGTATATAAAGTTTGGTGCGGGGGTGGGGATGGGGGATATGATAAAGCTTTGTACCAAGACGGCTCTGTGCCGAGAAGACTTCCTTCCAACTCTGCTTTCCATTTGGTCTTTTCCAGGTGAGATAGGAATCCCTATTTTACTTTTGGTCCCTGTCTTTCTCTTATCATTCTACTTTGATTTTTTATGGCCCAAAATCTGAAAATAGCTGAAAATCCACAATTGGAAGCCTTGGACTTTATATAATGTTTTAGAGGCCCTGGAGTAAGTTTTTTTTTTTTTAGGTCTCATTATCATTGTTGTAGTTATGGTTATAAGACAAGGTCTCACTACACAGCCCTGGATGAAACTCACTGTGTAGATCTACAGATACACACAGACCTAGCTGGCCTCTGCCCTTCTCAAACCGGTGGCTTTAAACCCACGTGTTCTACTACTTCGGCAGCAATAGCAAAGATTCTATTCACTGATAGGCCACAGGCATTGTCCCAAGTCTCCTGGACACGGGGCAGTCAGTGGAATGAAGCAGTCCTGTGGACAAGGCAGGGGAACGGTCCGTTTGCCAAGCCATAGTTAGACCCTCTCCCTCCTCCAAACTGCTTCTCTCCATTCTCCTGTGCGGCCTAACAGGAGGAAGCATCTCCGTCGCCCCAGTTTTTACCTGCCCCCCCCCCCCCCCGTGCCTTTTACTCTAAAACGTCCTCTCAGGGTTTCCCTTCTAGGAGCTTCAGTCCACACTCACTGGATCTTGGCTTGGGTCTCCTCCCATTTATACTATTATATACTATTTATATACTATTGAAATCTGCCACTGCAGTCGTCTGTGGCACCAGAAGAAGGGAGCAGGGCAGGGCAGGGCAGGGCAGGGCAGGGCAGGGCAGGGCAGGGCAGGGCAGGGCAGGGCAGGCCAGCTTTTGCTTCCTATTCCTCTGTGTGCTGTCCCCAGTGGCTCCACCATGCTGTGTCCAGTGAAGGGCTCAGGCTGCCAGCCCCGTGCCAATCCCATATCAAGGGCTTAGAATCAGGCTACCCCTGCCTTCAGCACTCTCAGCCTCTGAGAACCCACCAGATATTCTGTGTGTACTTTTTGGCGTTTACCTAAGCCATCTTTTCTGTTATCCACTACAAACCTCTGTCCTTAAGCATCTGATCTTCACTGGACCTGACAGGCATTTAGGCCAACAGGCGCTGACCCTCACAGGAAGCTGGGTCTGCTGGGGCTTAATCCCACACCCTCCTCCCTCTGTGACCCGCATGGCACCCCTACTTCTCAAGCGTAGCCTCATTTTTCGAATTCACACCATGCCAGGCTGGGCATGGACACCTCACTGAAACACGTGTTTCTACTGTGTAGATCTCAAGTCCCTCCAGAGCAACCCATGTGCCCTGAGCCTTGGTTCAGTGTTTGTCTCTTCAAGGTGCACATTCTTCCCGAGCGTGGGGACCACACATACCTACAGGTTATGGGGGAACACAAAATATGCAAAATTCTTCCTCTGCATGTTTTTTCTTGCAGAGCAAGCCTCCCCAGGATCAAACACCAGCCACCCAGACGTGCTTAGCATGATCCCCATCCAACAGTTTTGCCAGCCCCAGAATTTATTCATATTTTTTTCTTTTAATACGATCACCCAACCTTCTAGCCAGCTCCGTGTCACACTATTCTTTTATTCCCAACATGCATTGCACTGTTGCTGAGTGACCCTCCTTTTGAGTGGCTTTGTTTCCAGGGCAAACATGAGGAGAGCCCATTGCTCTTGGGAGCCACCCCTGCCTGACAGGTTCCCAAAAGAGAGGCCCTGCCCCACCCCCACTGCACTGTTTGTTTCCCAAGAGAAAAAGGAAAAAAAATGTCAGCATTCGCACATGTCTTGGGTCCTCAGTTCTCTCTTCCTGGACTCCCTCTCCTGTCTTCTCTTTGTCACCAATGTTCTCTCTGTTGGCAAGGTTTCTGCCTTGGTGGATCTAACTTTAGTTTCTAAATCCAATATGAAAATCAGGGCTACAAGGGGTATAGAGAACATTGTGATTTTATAGTTCACTTGTAAAGGAACTGAAACACCATGTGTTCATCTGTCCAGTGAACCAACAGGGTGCAGAACTGCTTCATGTGTGACATGTTTATCCTGTGCCATAGCATCCAGAGCACAGAGATCTTAGACACAACAACAATGTCCCTCTGAAGCCTACCATGTAGCGCTGGCCAACCACAGGCTTCACATAAAGGTCAGAAGTGAAACGCCGCTAGGAGTTCCCTCAAAAATCTTAAAATAAAAGTCACATTCCAAAGTCCACGATTCTCATGAATCCATCACAAAGTCCCCATTATGCTATTGAGAATGAAAACAATTATAGGCTTGTACTGCTAGGGAAAGCATTCTAAAAATGAGCTATATAGAACCTTCAGGTTCTTGTTCACAGCACGGGTTAGCTTTGGCTCGGCTGTTACATGGCGCAGACTTCACCCATCACACCTCAGTGAACAGACCCACTTCAGCCTCTGCAAAACTTTCAGGAAAGAAAGTTGTCCCTGAGCCTTACTATTCCCTTAGCAGGCCCCTCCCAACTCAATAATCACGGTGCCAGCACCCACTTAGAGATATGAAGGTGAAGTTTCCTTCTTGGTTGGGATCCATATCCTTTCTCTGTATTTATTTAATAAATTTACTTGATATTTCCAAATCTGGCCTGGATCTGTCTTTATCCCACCATCCATGTGTTAAGGCTCTACATTAATTATCTGTTTCTCTCACCCTATTGCATTGTTTGCCACAGAGGGAACCCAGTTCTCTCAAACTGGTAAAACAAGAAGAGAAGAGCTCTTCTTCCCACCTCAAACTCTCTCTCTCTCTCTCTCTCTCTCTCTCTCTCTCTAGTGTGTGTGTGTGTGTGTGTGTTGTCTGTCTGTGTCTGTCTGTGTGTCTCTCTGTCTCTTTCGTGTATGTGTGTGTATGTGTGTGTCTATCTGTCTGTTTCTTTCTTTCTCTCTCTCTCTCTCTCTCTCTCTCTGGTGTGTGTGTGTGTCTGTGTGTGTGTGTCTCTATCTCTTTAATGTGTGTATGTGTGTGTTTGTGTATGTGTTTGTGTGTGTCTGTCTCTTTGTCTCTAGGTGTGTGTGTGTGTGTGTGTGTATGTCTCTCTCTCTCTCTCGCGCGCGCGCGCACGCGCGTGTGTGTGTGTGTGTCTATCTCTTTAGTGTGTGTATGTGTGTGTTTGTGTATGTGTTTGTGTGTGTCTGTTTCTTTGTCTCTAGGTGTCTCTCTCTCTCTCTCTCTCTCTCTCTCTCTCTCTCTCTCTTGTGTGTGTGTGTGTGTGTGTGTGTGTATGTGTGTGTGTGTACATGCACATATATAGAGGGCAGAGCTTCAAGTGTTTGCTGTTCCTTGGGAGCCATTCACCTTATTCCTGAGACAGTCTCACCAGGACTGGAGGTCACCATTTAGGCTAAATAACTAGCCAGCAACCCCAGAGATCTGCCTGCTTTGCCTCCCCAGTGCTGGGATTACCAGCACTTGATGTACCACCAAGCCCGGCTCTTTTATTTGAGTGCTGAGCATGAACCCATCAACTGTCTCCCCGAATCCCACCCCATTTCTTGTGGTACTGAGAATTCAGCCTGAGTTCCCACACGTCCCAATTTTTTTAAATACTCAGACCTTAAGAACAACTCAGCAGCTCCCAACTTTTCTCGTGAAGAGAATGTTGTTCAGCCAACACCAGCAGCAACATCTCTGACACCACAGCTGGCCTGAGCAGTCACCAGATACGTGAGATGCTCTCTGTGAGATCCTTCTCTTGGGAGAACAGCTGTGAGAAGCAACATTGCTGTGTGATGAGGAGACTTGGGAAGGGTGAGCCATCCTCTACAGCTGGAAGTCTGACAGCCCAGAACAAATGTGAGAAACAGAGACACTGACTGAACTTTCTCAACATTCCAAAAGGTGCACAGCGACCCTCAACGCAACCCGAAACCTAGAAGGGTCTCTGAGATGTCCCTGAGATGCTCAACCACTAGTTACCCAGGAAAGGTGGCCAGAGAAATGGAGAACTCTGCTGCATTCATACAGGAGCACAATTTTATGTTTAACCCTGGAGCTGGGTGTGATGGTGCATGCCTGGAATCCCAGTTCCTGGAAGGTTGAAGCAAGAAGATCAGGAGTTCAAGGTCATGCTCAGCTACCTATCAATTTCAAGACCAGCCTAGGCGATGTGAGACTATGTCTCAAAACAAAATAAGAATCTGTAAATTAGATAGTCAAGGAGAGTCACTAGTCAAGACTTGGGTGCCTGTGGACCAGTGAGATGACCCAACAGGAGTTCAGTCCCTACATCCTCCATGGTAAAAAGAGAGAAAAAACTCCTGCTAATAGCATATAGATCTCCATGTGCACACTGTGATATTTACACATGCATGTGCACATACACACTCACACACACAAAGAAAGAAAGAAAGAAAGAAAGAAAGAAAGAAAGAAAGAAAGAAAGAAAGAAAGAAAGAAAGAAAGGGTTAGGGAAGAAGGAAGGAAGGAAGAAGAGAAAGAAATAATGATTTGGGTTAGTTGGCTTAATTGGGCATATTGATACCCCATCAAAGTGAAGCCTCCACCTCCTGGAACAAATGGTAACTCACATAGCCACAGATCAATTCTTCCTCCTGCTACACAGCCTGGCACCCTGTCAGGAACGTCACTCCCTCTTCTGTGCCTTCAAACATCTGCAGCCGCCAGCTTTAACCTTCACCTCCTCAACACTCTGTGGGTGCTTCCTGCCTTCCAAGGTCTCTGCTATCTACACTGTGCTCCCACCACCACCGCCCCCGCCCCCGTACAAGCCATCTGTTCCATCCTGACCTCGATCCATGTGTACCTGAAGGATTTTTCAAGCTGTAGCCCTTGTCTGGTCATGAAGCACTTGGGCGACTGTCCTGCTATCTTACTCAAAGATGGACCCCAGCATCCCAAATCACCATGATACCGATTCCAGGACATACAGATGGGGCTGTGTGTCCCCTCCTGGCATCACCTCGAGGTTTTCTTCACATGCACATCAAGAATACAGTTACATGGGTCTACACATGTATTCTTGCAGGAAGCACACACACTCCCTGACCATTGCCTTTATCTTAGCCCTCCAAGGTCTATACAGAACAGAAAGGTAGAGAACAATGGAATTAAACCTTCCTCTATGCCCATGGGCTTAAGACCTTCAGGTACAGGCTAGACTCTACCCACCACCGCCCTAGGGACTCAACCGACAGCAGCCCCTGGGACTCTTGAAGCCCACACAGTGGTAATCCTTTCATCTCTTACTGGCTCTCTGGTAATCTCAACTGACAGTCACCCAGTCTCTTCCCAAGACTGTGCCACAGATGCTCTGTGAACAGAACTCAGCTTGGCTTTTGCCTTGAACTCTCACAGTGGGGGGGGGGGGGTTAACACTCAACTTTAGTGTGTATGAGAGAGAAGAGTCTAGACAAGTGTGGAAGGGAGGGGCACCCTGTCCTCGAGGACACTCTGTGGCTCCGGAAGATGGATAAACTCACGGGGAGGATGACTCTAAACTGGAGGTAACATATCCACAGCAGAGGAAGATTGGTGTAACAAGAACCAGAGAGTAGTGAGAACATAAGGATCGACCAAGAAGCTCTCTCTGACTTATTCTTATGAAGGGACATGGCTGCCTAAAGTTCTGGGGCAGAGGGCTGGCTGGAGGCCAGGAAATGAGCTGGAGATGAGACAGAGGCTCCACCTGGAAGGACTCGCTCCCATCAGTAGTCAGAGCCTCTGCTGGGAGGCTCTGCTGCCTGGGGATGGAATAAAAGACAAGGAAGGTCAGGGTGAGACAGCTGGGAGAGGAGAGAACCAGGGTTGAAACATCCCAGGACATCCATCCAGTGAAAAGGAGGGGCAAGCCCAGGGGAGGGGAGGGGAGGGGGGACTAGACTGGGAGCCGGTAGACAAGCAAGCCAAAAAGTCAGCCACCATAGGAAGCCCACAGGGCCAGGAGACCCTCAGGAAACTAAGAATGTCCCCTGGCACTGAGGATGGTTCTCTAGGCTCAAGGTAAATTGGTCTCAGATGCCACTCTGAGGTCCAACAGCCTCTGGGTGCTGCAGAGCATTCTCTGACACACCCAGGCACACAGAGCACGGGTACAGCATCTGTCTACTGCCATGTCTCAGGCTGTGGACCAACACAGGAGACTTAGGCAGACCCTGCATCTGGACGGGGGCCCCACTCTATCGTCTAACACGAGTTCTGAGATCCTCTAAAGGAGTTTGGAACTAGCACAAAACTCTAGAAAATTCAGGAGTGGCAGATGGAAATATGAAGGCTGGGGGTGGAGAGAGGAGAGCTGAGATTTGCCTTTTGTGTTTCTCACTCAAAGGCCACCCACCTAGGGAAAAGCCAGGACAAGCCAAGCTATGGGTAGGATAGGACCTTCCCTTCCCTGTGGCTAGAAATGAGATGCCCTCGCTGGTTTCTGTTGGAACTATCAGTAATGGTAGCAGCATTCTCACAAGCTCCAGAAACACCTCAGCGTTCCAAAAGCCAGACAGCAGGCCGTCTCTGCCCCCTGGATTCAAGGTCCCCACCCAGACCCCAAGGTCAGCCTAGTGGGAATAGAGTACCTCTAAACCATTAGACACAGTTGCAAATCTAAATATTCCCCAGCCCTTTGTCTGCTACACTTCCAGTACTATTAATACCCTATCTTCAAGTTCCTGGTTTACTCTAAGAGAAAGCCAGGCCCAGGCCTGAGCCAGAGCCTAGCATCCCACCTGCGTTTTCATGCAGTTTAAAGCATGCGACAATGGGAGCGGGTGGCTGGGTCTCATGAGAGGTAACTGAGTTGTGAAGCAGTTTGTCCCATTGGTGAGGGCCATGTGCCAGAGTGGCCTTGCCCAGGAACGCCCTGTGAAGGCTCAAGGACAGGAGGGGAAACATGGCTTCCTCAAATCCCACATGGCTTCCAAGCTATTTATGGAAAATGCATAAGGAAGGAACAAGACTTCCTTTACAGAGCTAACTAGGAGCTGCAACCCCAACGCCACAGGAAATGCAAAGTTTCCACTTAGGAGGGGCAGCGGGGGCCAGAGAAACTTGTGCACAGCTGGGTTCATACATGGGGATCCATTTCGAAAGCAAAACACATAGGAGATTATACCCATCACCACCTTGGGAAAAGAAAAAGAGCTCAAGAGATTCAGAGAATTTCCTTTCCCAGCCATGGGTAATGCTGCTGGCAGGCTGGTCCTCACTGCATCTACTCTTCTGGATTTTTAATACCAAATGTGTTTTCCTTGGACAAATAAAAAATAGAATAACAAGAATGTGGAAGTTGATCCAGGCATAGTGCTGGTTGCCTGTCTTTCTAGCATTTAGGTAGTGGAGGCAGGAGATCTGGCTATTCTGAGCCAACATGGGATACATGGGACGCCCATCTCAAAAGAACCAGGCTAGCTACACAGAAAGTCTTACCCTGGCTTCTCTCTCTCTCTCTCTCTCTCTCTCTCTCTCTCTCTGTGTGTGTGTGTGTGTGTGTGTGTGTGTGTGTGTGTGTGTGTGTATGCGCATGCGCGCTCTTGTCTAAAACCCTGGGCAGGAAAGGTCCCCACAAGGTGAGAGGCTCAGGCCACTGTGTCATGGCCTCCATGGTCTGGGCTCATTCACTTCCCAGTGCCCTCACCTGAGAAGACAGACGGAGCCCTGTAAGTTTACCTGCTGCTGGCCTTGTCTACTCTCAGGAATCGCCTATGGGCCTTGTATCCACCAATTTCTCAGCTTCCCATCAAAGAATACTGACTAGCTAGCTACCCGCAAGTGTTAATCGTTCCCGGACCATGGGCACTTCCTGTCTCCTCATATGCTGTGCTGTTACACATCTGTGTTCCAGACCTAAGACATAATTGCAGCCATCCTCAGGAGGCAAAAGATCTGTCTGCTGAAAAACTAGAGCAGTCCAGAGACACCAGATACCCAGGATGCCATGGGCTGCCCCTTAGGGGCCACTGCCAGCCACCACCCACATTTTCCTCCATCTTCTACAGAAAGTATCCCCCCTGCACCCCACATGACCAGATGCCAGAGTAGCAGACACAGGCTCTCTGCAGCAATGAAGACAGACGGATTGTTTCAAGGCCCCTCAGGAAAGGGGTTAAAGAGTTCTAACCTTGAAAAGAGAGGATGACAGAAAGGGGCTGGCCTGGAAGCAGTCACTCAACTTCCTGGGCTCCCCCTTCCCCCTAAACTCCAGCTAGCTGCACTGCAAGCAGTTGGCTCCCTTCGAAAGCAATTTGATGTTTCTCTAAACAGGGCGGTCCTGGTTCACACTCAATAATTTTTACATGCTGTTGCATACATTCTGTTATTTCCCTCCTCTTTACAGCCTGGTTAAAGGCCTCTTAAAGTTGACTTTCTTCGCTCATGCAAAGTGTGGATACATTTACTCCCATATGTACACAGGGACCACACTGCAAGCTTGGGGACCTCACTGCGAGCCTCGAACCTCCTTGGGACAACCTTCAGGCTCCGATTCCCGTGTTTCCCCAGGGACACACTCTGTGTGGCTTCATTCTTATCATCAAAATGTCGTTGCACTGTTTAGAGTTTATGTCCAAGACATAATTTCTTTTATGATTTACCCTCTTAATCAGCACATCTAATGACCAACAACATGTTTACATTACCCAAGAGTTTCCCTTAAAAGGCAGCCTCGCCGGGAGCATTCTTTCTCAGTCCTCTCAGCTCACTCACCCCATTCCCTTTGGACTCCAATTCCACTCCCAAAGTACAACGTGAACATTTTCAGAAGCATCCAGGGCATCCAGGGCTGCCTGGGGGAAGGTACCTGCCCAATGTCCATTCCTGGATCACCCCAGTTCATGAGCTATGAACCTTCAAATCCTTCATCTCCTCTATATTCCACCAGATCCAGTCAGTTTCCCTTGTTGTTAGAGGGTTTGGTTTGGGTTCAAATCTATCTTCCTTTTGTCCCACCAGTGGTCCTGCATGTATTGTCTCCTCAGTGACAGCTGGTCGTTGAATCATGGAACACGTCATTGGTTGGCACAGAGGAATGAGTACCATCACTTAGATAAGCACAGAATTGGACAGGTCAGGAAGGGGAGGAGCTATCTCTGCCCAGAGCACAGACAGAGGCAAAGCCCTTTCCTGGGACCCCCTGTTTATCTGTCTAGGTGTTCCCAAGCATCTATTGGGCATAACACCCTGCTTGTGTCTCAATACTTTTCTAAGCGGAGCCTCACCAATGCCAAGGCTGGCTGCTGGTGTCACAATACAGGAGACAACCAGGACCTTACTGGGAGTGCACAGATGGTGCCCATCAGTAGAGCAGGCCATAGGGAGCTGGACTTTGGGGCCACCTTCTTTGCTTGTGTGATTCCACACCTTCCAGCCGCCTCTGTGACTGCCCGGATCACAGTGTGTAGGGCCATACTGGGTAGTTAGACCATGGTGCCCCACATAGCCACTGCTCGTGCGCAGTGATCAGGACTCAGGGTCACAGTTCTGAAGAATTTAAACAGGTTAGAAACACTAGCACGTCTTAATTCTTCCTTACTCTCTGATACTTTTTTTTTAAATTTCGGATGAGAAAAGCCAGTTAAGAACTCGCATGAAGGGTCATCATTTCCCATGGTGACACACATATCACATCAGATGCAGCAGCACAACAGACACTTGCATTCTGCCTCCTCCTCTTAGTAAGGACTCATCCCACCCGCAGGATGACAACCTATGTGCCACCCACTGTCTAGGACAAGCAGTAAGGCCTTCCCCCAAGAGTCTGGCTGGCTTTTCTCAGGGAGTCAGTGATGGTTTACATAGCAACAACTTCCCGCCTCCAATGTATCATCCCTAGCCCGCACATTAGCTTCTTCCTCTTGCCCAGGATCTGGCAAACCTCCCAGGAAAAGGCTGCCATGTTAACTGTGACCAGGGCACTAATGGATGTGAATAGGAGTGGGACTAGAGACAGGCTCTGATTGCTGATATGCATGGACCACTGTGCATTAAGTAGTCACAGGTCCTAAGCTCGTGTGCCTGGGGATTATGAAAGCACCCCCTTTCTCATCACCTGTAAACCCCATCCTGTCTACACTCACCTCCAACTCCACCAGAGCCACTCCTGCTAACTTGTGTGTGGAGGACGGTGGTTTTAAAGCCCAGGATGACATTCTTATGTCATTGTTGCGTGACACATACCGTTCTCAAAGCATGCTACTTTCTGAATGCCCTGTCATTTTTACATCTGCTATTTCTGCATCTGATGGCTTCATCTACCCTATACCCAAGTATTTCCCATGGCCAGCTTTGTGTAGGACAGCGAATTCAGTTAGCCCATTTCCTATTCTACTGACAATTCAATTTTTCTTTTAAAAATGGAGCAACTCAGAATGTCTGTTGGTCTCCGGACAGTACTTTGGATATACACCAGACTTCCAGGAAAGACTCGGCTCTCTTCCTACACTTATAGATCTGTAGCAAATTAGAGTTTCTGAGCCTGAGACACTCCAGAATCAATAAACAGGGATCCCTCTTTAAAATTGTGTCTAATTGAGTCTGATGAAGGTAAAAACGGTTTCCTTGTGTTAATTCCACAAAGGCGCCAAGGGCAACCACTCTTTATGCTCTTCCTCACCCTAATACATAGTACATATAGAGGGACAACTCTCTACGTGCATGAATAAACACCACTTAATATATATGATGCACACATGCAAATATGAACATAAAGTACCCAATATACATGAGTATGTATTTGTAATCACTAAATGGCCTCTACTTAGGAAGTCCAGTTGCCAGCGTGCTCCCTGGACGCATTTCACATACACAAGCCAGCACTCTGAGAAAACAATGTACAGATGGCTGGAGAGATGGCTCACTTGCTGCTCTTGCAGAGAACCCAGGTTGGGTTCCCAGCACCCATACCATAGTCACAGCCTTCTATAACAGAGGTCCTACACCCCTATCTGAGCTCTAAGATTCCTGTACACATAACACACACACAAACACACACACATATCTTCAGGGACCTACACATAGATATAAAATTAACTAAAGAAAGGAAAGATAAATCAGACCTGTGCAGAGAGAGGGCTTTTTACAGCGCTACCTGGGGCTTTCCCACTGCTCGGGTTTCTAGCAGATGACTACTCTTAGTGTGTCAGATTTCATGTTTATGTTCTCCCACCGAGTGACTTTCTGACCTGAAATCCACCACAGTCGAAAATGGCTTCCGCAGTGCAGATAGAGAAAGCACCCTTGCTATGGTGCTTGCTATGTGTGTGTATGTGTCTGTGTGTCTGTGTGTCTGTGTGTGTGTGTGTGTGTGTGTGTGTACATGTTCACCTGTGTGAGGCCAGAGATCAACTTTGAGTGACAATCCCCAGGTGTCATCTGCCTTTCTTTTGGCCTGGGACTCACGAGGCAGCTTCACTGTCTGGCCAAGAGCAGCAGGAAGCCCCACCCATTGCCTCTCCAGTGCTGGGATTATAACTGTGTGCTGGCTTTTTACGTAGGTTCTGAGGATTGGATTCAGGTCCTTGTGCACATTAGCAGCGGAGCAATCCTGCTGGCCCTGTTATCAATCTGTACTGAGCTCCACTAAGGCACTTCCATAGCTGTGCCTTACTGACGACCCCTACCTATAACTCCCTACCCTCCTCTTTCGCCATACTCCCTTACCTCCCCTCCTCATGCATGGCTCCTTTTCTGCCTTCAAGTCTTTTAAATATATGGTTTGGGTTTTTTTTTAAGTCTCTATTCCATGTTTAAGAAAAAATACATGTTCCCCCTCAACATCTTTTCTCCTCTCTTCCTTTAGTTCCTTTCCCTACGAAGTGATTCCCACTCTACCTTCATGTCACACACACACACACACACACACACACACACACACACACACACACACACACATGTCTGCTAGGATGCTAGGATGTGGTGGATGAACTCGAAGCTCCAGTCCCTCCTTCTAACACAATGTTTGCTGCTGCCTCTCTGTACACAGCTCACACCAGTCCAGAGTTCACACTGGGACAGACCAAAGTCAAGCTGCACCTTCCTGCTCCTCTAAGGTGAGAGAGAAGGGTCTCAAAGCAACTCCCAAAATGTGTGGGCACCACTCGGGGTGTTGATGGAAGATGCACCTCGGAATCAGCTGTAGACACCCAAGATGCTCCAGAGATGGGGAGCGCATGCTCACACTGCCTCTGTGCCCGCGGGAACCCAGAAGGCCTACTCTCCATCATGTCTACCTCTGGGAATACCTTAAGCCCCACACTCCACAGTTATTCCATAATGACATTTGATTATGTGTATGAATATTAATTGCAATTAACTGTGTATGTGTGATACAAATGGCAGTATTTTATCAACTACCCAGTAAGCAGCTTGTTTTTTTTTAAAGAATGCACTAGAGGTTTGAAGAGAGGGAGACTGCTCCAACATCCTTGCTTTATCTACAAGTGAAGATCAAAATTTCCAGCCAAGAAACCACCAAGGAGGCGCGGCATTGAACAACACAGAAGACACTCACCTGTCCACCTCTCAAACAACCAAACAGACGCAACCTTAAAGGAATGTGTCACTCTTCCTGACTTATACGTGGGAAAACAGAAGCATGGAGAGGTTAGCAGACGGCTTGTCCAGCCTCACAGTTACTCTTGGGTAAGTCAGGGATCTAACTACATCTCCTCTACCCCTTAGTTTACAGCTGCTTATGACACTCTTCCTAGAGTTTCAGGACCTACATGAACCACTTCTGAGCTTCAAAGGGAAGAGATCACAGGTTCATTGTTCAGTATCACACATTATCATCTCATTATGAAGCTTACTCTGACTTGGTGAAGTGGGAAAGCCATGTCTCAGAACATATCCACAGAGCACAACCCCATGAAAGATGAGAAAAGACCCAAAGTCAACAAGAAAACTTTAAATGACTATCATAAAAAGCCTTTTTCCCCCTCAATTTCAAAAGCCCGAATTCCAGAATAAAGAAATATAGTCGTTCAGTTTTTTTCAATTCTCAAGTATTTGGGAAAGCAAAATCTAATTACAAAGAAGGCGCCCAATGGTGGCCGGGTCAGACTTGGGTAATATACTGATAAGAAGCATGTGGTCTGGCCCCAGCCTTGCATGCTAAAGTGTCAATCTGTGATCAGCTCTAGACAAGGAGTATGTCAGAAGAACTCACCCACCACATAAACAATGTCATGAAACCCAGTGTGCTCACCAATCCTAAGCTGAATTTGTATATACATTCAAAGTAAACCTATCTGATCCAGAGACTAAATGACTATCTGATAGCTAGGACCCCCCCCCCACACACACACACACAACCACTCCCAGCACTGACCCATTTTCCTGCCTGCCTTGGCAATCTCATCTTAATTTTATAGGCCATTTCCTGACCAAAATTTAGGAGTTATTTTAAACCACTAACCCCAAATGGTCTTTAATCTCCAGGAAATGGGTTTGGTTGTAATGGGACACAAATCAGATATTCCCAGTCAGGGAACCAGGTGGCCAAGGCCAGGGAAGTGAGATGTGCTGTAGGCCTGTATGCAGGTCATCGCATGCCCCGGCTGGGCTCCACCCCTGCTGACCTCCACACAAATGGTCACTGCCCCCCTCAGCAGGTGAGGGGCCTAAATGTCACCACCAAGGCTGGCAAGACTCAGATGAGCCCTGAGAAACGGCCTGATGAAAAATGGTGGTCTCAGGGATCCAGGGCAAATTAGTTCACCAGCGCCTACTTCTTCACTCACTGTAAGTATGTTGCTGGGACCTTCTAAGGAACATGCTAGTGGCCAACAATAATGGCCCCGGTGAGAATCAAGGACACAAGACTAAGAAGGGGGCATTTCCCATGCAACACTTTGGCTTCAATCTAACAGCAAGTCAACGGAGATCCCCAGATGCTGGCATGCTGATACCATTGGGCTGCTTGGCCAGAACCTAATCATACACCAAGCTACTGCCTAGAAAACACAAGGAAAACAGCTAGACCCTAGTTCTCTAGAGCAGTAACATCCCCCAATAGAAATTTAGAACCTCCAGGACACCCCACACTGCTGATCCAGAAACTTTGGGTGTGTCCTCTATCCCTTGGTGGTGCTGATGTTGGTATGAGCTTCGTGGTGCAGAGGTAATGATCCGACCGATCTCCTCCAGCCCCGCCTGCCTGTTGACATCATTACTTGGCTATTTACTCCTCTGAGTTTCCTCTTCATTGAACCAGGTATTGCTTGGCATTAAGCAAGCACTGCATAAATGCTTTGCAAACAATAGCTCATTTTCTCCTCATCAACAGGGTCACTGCCTTTCACTCATGAGGAGGCCAGAGCCTGTGTGCCAGCATGTCAACCCACAGCTGGGTAAGGCAGATCCTTAGCCCCTTCCTCCCGAGATGTGCCCCATTGTCTTTCCAAAGTTATGAGCTTGCATCTGATCTAGCATTCACTTATTAGAGAAACAGGCTTTTCTTTTGTCTGCCTAAGCTTAGGTCACCGGAATTGAGGCCAACCCTCTCCTCTGGCATATATACATTGAGTTCTAACTAACGTTCCCAAGTTATAGATTTTCTAAGTGACCATTATAATAAAAGACTGAGCTCTGGGTCTGTGTTGTTTACCTACTGAAACCTCACATACTGTCATAGTAAAATGACACCATCACCATCCATTAAACCCTGATGCAGGGGCATGCTGGTCCTAGCATATGCAAAGCACTCACCTAGATGACAACTCTGCAAATTGAGATACTACTGTGTTGTATAAGAAAGCCAAAGATGTAGCTCAAAACTTAAGGGCTAGTGAGGGGGCTGGAAAGATGGCTGGATGGCTAAGGGTGCTCGTTGCCCTTTCAGGGAACCTGGATTTAGTTCCTAACCCCCTATCAGGTGGCTTACAACTACCTGTGACTCCAACTCCACAGGTCAAACTCCTCTAGTCCCTAAGTACAGTGCTCAGGTGCATGTTTATATACTGTATTTTTTTAATGCTCTTTTAAAAATTAAGAGCTAATTAGGAAACGTAATTGCCTGAACACACAAAAAAATATATTAGAAAGCTACATAGTAGCCCAATCCTTCACCAACTGTATTATATATTTACGTTAATTTCTGTAAGATAAACACAGGAAAAAAGTCACAATAGTTGCCATCAGTCACCTGCTTAAACATGAAATGAGTACTGGCCTAGAAACTGGACTGCTAGGTAGAGCTTATCCATCAGAAGATACACAGCTGCTAGTACCTAAAAAATGTCACTGCTACCAGAAGAAGAATGGCCAGCTGTCTTAATCAGAGCGTCTATTGCTGCCATGAAACACCATGACCAAAAAGCAAGCTGGGGAGGAAAGGATTCATTTGGCTTATACTTCCACATCACTGGTCATCATTGAAAGAAATCGGGGCAGGAACTCAAGCAGGGCAGGAACCTGGAGGCAGGAGCTGATTCGGAGGCCATAGAGGGGTGCTGCTTACTGGCTTGCTCCTCATGCCTTGCTCAGCCTGCTTTCTAATAGAACTCATGACCACCAGTCCAGGGATGGCACCACCCACAATAGGCTGGGCCCTCCCCCATCAATCACCAATTAAGAAAATTCTCTACAGCTGGGTATTATGGGGACATTTTCTCAATTGAGGTCCCCTCCTTTCAGATAACTCTAGCTTGTGTCAGCTTGGCATATGTCTTGGGAAGATTGAGCTTCCTGTACCTCTCTAAAAGTGGGTCTTTGCTTTCCAAAGTAGATACTTAACAACAAAATAATTAAGCCATTTGAATTAAATATCAAATGCAGGAGGAATTAAGCTCCTCTAGAAATTGTGCTGAGTTTCTGGGCATGGTGGCACGTGCCTTTAGTCCTAGCACTGGGGAGATAGAGGCAGGCAGATCACTATGAGGTCATTGGCCAGCCTGGTCTACAGAGCCAGTTCTAGAACAGCCAGGGCTACATAGAGAAAACCTGTCTCAAAAAATCAATCAATTAATTAATTAAAATGATAAGATAAAAATAAAACAGAAAGAAAGTATGCTGAACAGTGTCCAATTCCAACCAGGAAAATCTCATGGGAATGACTAATCAATCACACAGATGGTGTCCCATCGCTATGGTGTGTTGGGTAAATGGCTTCCCAGTTGGTGTGCTGGGCAATAAATGTAACAATCGTTTCCCTCGGTTCACAGCCAGTGTCTCCTGATGTCTCCTGAACAAGAAAGATCCCAAATACAACAAAATATGGACTTGCCCATAGCAGTCTTCCCAAAAGAGTGGATTACAGAGGCAACAGCGCGGATGCTTCTTAGCAGGTGGTGATGCAGCCCACTGGGGCCCCTGTGGCAGGTGAGGTGCATCTGCTATGTTTGCCTCAGGCGCTGCACTCACCTCCTACCACACACCAAGCGAGATCTGAAACCCAGATTACAGGAACTGTGCCTATAGTGCGTGGTGTAAAGCCAAACCCAGCCAGGCTTCCATAACGAACATTACTAAGCCACGGAATAAACTATTTACATAGGGAGGTCAGCACCGTGTGTGTGTGTGTGTGTGTGTGTGTGTGTGTGTGTGTGTGTGTGTGTGTGTGTGTTTGTTTCCATGTTATGTTTAGTCTGCGTAAGAATATCTGCTCAGAATTCCGAATTCAGGGGAAACACCTCCCTGGGCCATTATCTTCCTTTGTGTTCTCTAATAATGCCACAGGACAGACACTGTGACATAGTTTCCAGGAGCCAGGACACAGCCCCACCAGGACTCCCAGGGGAGGACTAGGGAACAGCCTGGAAACATCAGGACCAATTAATTACCAGTGATTAACTCATGCCTCCACCTATGGGCCAGGCTCTCTCAGTAGCCTAGTCAAGGTGCTTTTAAAAAAAATATGTGCCCTTAGGCATTTTACAATTGGCAGGGATGTCAGAACCCAGCTCCCAAAGATGATGCCATAGCAAACCATGTAGTGGAGAGAGCCTGCCTTTCCTGGTGTTTGCTCACTTACCTCATGCACACAGCTTTCCTGCAATGCACAGGCCTCCTCCGTATGGTGCCATTACCCTCACCTTACAGACCAGGGTGAGATGCTTGAACAGTAATGATTCTCATTACAATGAACTTTAAAATTCTAGACCACATCCGAACTCTAGGAAGCTCAGGAGAACGGAGAAGGCTAAGGGAAGACAGGCATGTTGCGGGTGTGGGAGCATGAGAAATGAGCTGGCCCCTGTGATGCTGGGCTGTGAGGATAATGCACACACCCATACTGAAAGGGTCTGCATAGCCACTGGGCTGTGCTCACAGTGAGTAGACCACTACCCCCACACTGCAGAAGTGTTAGAAAGCAAGGGAGAATGGCAGAGCAAGGAGGGGTGGAGACAATCCTGACAAAAGCAGGACCTAGTGTGGGTCAGAGCCATGGAGGAGCCAGGAGAGAAGGGCACAACTCCAGAGCCATCCGCCATCACTGTTAGTAGGAAATAACCCATATGGGAGGTGGGGCGTCCAAAGGCCAGGTGGTATGAGAAGCTGAAGTCCAACTCTGCAGAAGTTTGAAATCAAATGGGGACAGCTGGGGTGAGGCGTCATTCTCCAACTCTAAGCTTAAGATGGCCACTGTCGGGGCGATGCAGAATGCAGGGAGCAGATGCCCGGCTAGAGAGCTTAGAAGAGAAGAAGGCAGAGGCCTACTCCATAGACACGCCCAGTGGAACTGGGACAGGAAGCAAAGGGCAGCAGACAGCCTTGCACCCCAGGACAGAGGCCACAAGAACAATGGCCGAGAACACAGGGTGGACCCAGGCCCCTGAGTGACAGACTGGCAAACATTAACCCCAAAGGAATCCTAGATCTCAAACCTCAGAAGACATTTCCAATGACCCAGTTCTGATTTTGACCTTTCATTGTATGTTGGACAATGGCAGACATGGTCCTTGGTATTGTTCTGCAGCTCACATATTTGCTGGCTGGGAAGAACAATGCCCCCGAGATCCTGCCTTAGGCCCTCTATTGTTGTTCTTGCTTACTTTATCCTGGAGTTCCAAATGCCAAACCCGCTTGAGAGACACTTTAACGAGGTTAATCTGTTTCCATGTTTGGGAACAATCGCTGTTCAATTCAAGGCTGTTCGGTTGTGAACAAGCATCGTTCAATTCATCCTAACAGAGATTCAAGCTGGGGTCGACTCATGGGGCCCCGCCCTTATCTCCAAGGCTCTGTGGTCCAGTGCGACTCACGGTTCTATTGTCTGTAAAACCTTTACCAGCTCTTCACTAAATAACCCAGCTTGTTAGGCCCTCCCTCCAATCTCAGGAGTATGCCCACTGCTGTTAATAAATAATGAGGGGGGTTCGTGAGGTCCCTCCTGCCCTTGCCCAGATCCACGTAGGCTTTCTGGGTCAGTTCCCACAGACACTCCTTTATCTTGAGTGGTTCATCCTTGCTTATCTTTCCAACCTCCCCCTACTCCCAGGAGATCTCCCACCTGGAGAGAGAAGACAGGTCACACACTGGGCTGGGCACTCCTTATCTCTGATGGCATAGACCTTGCCCTTTAACTCCCCTTAGGCTTTGTAAAGCCAAAGGTCAGGCACACCAACAGCTAATCCCCAAGACAGCTCCAAGGAGAGATTTCAAGGTCACTGTGAAATGCAAAGATCCTTAAGATTGACAGATACCGGGAAATGTCACCCTGCATTCTGCTGCAGGGCAGTGTCATAACAGCCAGGGGCTTTTATCCTAGCCCCCACTTTTGGGGGATAACATCCTCCCAATAGTCCCCCCAAAAGCTAGACTAAGTTCTCCTATGTCTTTGAGGTCCCTCGGTGGTGGCACTGTCTGATCCCCAGTGTCTCTCGTCAGTCCGTGTCCTCAGGCCAAGACTGTGTGCTACTCCCTCTGACCTGCAGTATGGCCAGCGCTTGCCTGGGACAGGACAGGAAGTGGGTGTTCCAAGCATTTGTGAAATAAAGGACGAACAAAAATGTACATATAAGGAAGGGGCGGTTGTGACTGCAAGGGAAACTGAGGCACAGGGTTCAAACGCACTCTAAATATCCCTGAACACACTCATTCAGTGTACACCCAGTAATTCAAAGCATCAGTCAGCACCTCTAGTGGAGCCCAGTCTAGCACACACAAGGCTAATGCGCAGATCTCTGGCTGATTTCAGAAGCCCTTTCCCTTTCCCAGTCCTGTTCCTTGTAAAAAGCAAGAGGGTTGGGGTCCCTCCTCACTAGCACCCCATTCCCAATATGCCTTGTTGGGGTAACATAGGAAGCCAGCCTTCTCATCTAGATGCAAACTCAGGAGAGCCACCCAGACTGGCCTGGGAAGAAAGTCTTCCCTCTTCATATGAGCTCTCTGGTCACTCAGTCCCTGGAGACATGACTAATGTTCAGGAGACAGTAAGACTGCTGGGCAGGCATGGCCACACTTAGGGGAAAGTTCACATCTCAGACCCAGAAAAGTCATTTGATAAGCATCAATAAAGAGAGCCTGCCCGTTGTGTGCACGATCCTGGGCCTATCCCCAAGCAGACCTGATGATCTTGCCATGTAATGTTATGCTTAGAGGATGTTTGACTTGGAAAACTCAGTGGAGGCTACTTCATTGCTGTGGTACCTCTAACAGCTAGTTTTAAAAGGAGCTGGGCAAAATGTTATTGATACCATGAAAAGGACATAGATTTCTAAATGGGGGGGTGTGTGTGTTTAAATGGGTCTTCTTGCATACCTAAGGTCATATGCACATTAGCAGGCTTGCTAATGGGGTGAATGTCTTACCAAGGTAATGTCTTATGGTACCCACGGGCCAAATCACTTAAGATAAGGCAGCTGGAGAAACAAAACAGAGCGAGTGTCCAGAAATGTACTTGGTCTTACGGGACAATTAGTAGGAAATACATCAATGTCAAGCCTCAACACTGGCTGGTTTGACTTTCCAAGTAAGATCAGGAGTTCATGTGGCTGACTCAACTGTTTAAAGTCCTGAGGGTCTGGACATGAGATCTCACAGTTAGCTTTGCTAACACAATCGTTCAGAAAATCCTAAGTCCAAACAGTGGCTCATGCTTTTCCATCACAGTGCCTACCCTGGTCCCCTTAGAAGTCCTAGGTCTTGGGGTAAATATTTTCCACCCTTGGGGCTATGTCCATGCTGGGTAAGCACTTCGCCCATAAGCCTCTTTTTAATTATTATTATTATTATTATTATTATTATTATTATTATTATTATGGAGGGTCTCCCTAAGTTGCCTGGGCTAGCCTTGAACTCATTCTGTTGCCCAGGATAGCCTTGAACTTGAGATCCCCCTGCTTCGGGTGTCCAAGAAGCAAGAACCACAGACCTGCACCACCAGCAGCAGGTCCAGCCCATCAAGCCTGCTCTTTTGAGAAACTACCCTCAGCAAGAGAAAGGATAGTTAAAAGGCTACCTGTGGTGAAGGTGGAGGCCGGGAGAGGAGGGAACTCACTGAAGTTGGTTGCTGATGTAATCATCCTTCTTCAGTAACCAATGAAGAAGCTGCCACCAGGGACGCAAAACCCAATTAAGAAACCCCCGAGTAACGTTACCAGTTTATTCTAGTATGTAACAGTTAATAATTTATAGTATAGTTGATCAGTATCGCTCCTGCAGGAAAGAGGTGAAATTCTTAAAAGGGAAAGAAAATGCACAATTAAGGAACGGTTTCTTTTAAAAATTGGGAAGCTTCGGTGAGAAGCAAACATTATTTTTTAAACATTTGAGGGGGAGGCAAACTGTGGAGAGGCCACACCTTGTGGCCTTTGGGCCTGCATGGCTGTCACAGCAGCAGCAGCTGAAGTGTATTCTCTAGAGGCGAAAGCAGAAAGTCTGGCCGGGTTCCTCCAGAGCTGGAAGTCTGGCTCTTGCAAACATCTCCCAGCGCCCTCCTGGCCAAGCACAGCACCAGAGGAAACAAAAACTAAAAAAAACAATTTGCGCAGGGAACAATGCGACGGAGTTTCGCTTTGGTTTCACACTCAAGTCTAAATGTGGTTATAATTTTCAGGCACGCACTCATAAAAGGCAAGAGTCGAGGCAGAAACTTTTAGGATGCGGAGAAGAGCCCCGCGTCTGTTCTCGAGCGTACCGTAGGCGACACAAAAGTCGTGGGAAAGCAAAAATACAGATGTTTCCAGGCAAACGGCCCAAAACTGTTCGGCCTCAACCATCACGGTCTCCAAACAACCAGAAACACACCCAAAGCGGTTCTCCCTGCACATGTGTGTAGGACTCTGAGTGGCGTGGGGTGTGCCTGGCCACCCTTCTAGCCCCGACCCACTCGCGCGCCCCGCCGCTGAGCGCCTTGGCGATGAGGGTTCAAATCTCACTGGCTCCGCTGTACGCGCTAAGCTTCAGTCCCTTCCTAACTCTCCCGCACCCAGTCCATAACAAAGGAGGTTCCGTAATGGATGTGCGATCGCAGCCCACAGGGACCACGAGCGCGAGACCCGGGGGAAGAATGCACCTGGCCGTGCCACCCGCGATACCCTCGAGGGCCGGGCGGCTTGACCGCGCCAGGCGCTGGACAAAGAGGCCTCGCGGGGTGCCGGGGATGCAGGGAGGGAGGCTGGTGAGCGCAGCCCGCAGGGAACTCACCTTCGCAGCGGCTCGGCTGCGCTCCTCGTGGAGCAGAAGGGCGGCGAGCAGCAGCAGAAGCCAGACGCTGAGCCGGGGCCCCATGGTGGCGCGCCCGGGGCGGCAGGGGACCAACAGAGACGGTGGGGAACTGCAACCCGGTTCCCGTGGGCCGCGGCGAGGTGCTCAGTCTCAGAGGGCCCGGGCGTGAGCCCTGCTCACCGTCCCGGGTGCGGTGGCTCTGCGCAGAGACCTGAGCGCGCCGCCCGAGGAGCTCCCCAATTTGTTGGCGCTGCCCCCTCCCCTCGGCAGTGCGCGGGCGGCGTCTCCAAGGGGAGGACCCTGCGGCGCGGGTAAGAGGCGGAGGCTGCGCGCCGCTCGGGACTTGGTGTCGCAGGGAGTCCGAACGCCGGGGCTCTGCGCTCCGCACCCAGCTCCTCCCGCGCCCCGATTCCACGAGCCCCTTGGCTCGCCAATCCCGGGCAAGCACCAGCAAGGCACGCCGGGGCCGGGAGTCCGGCGCCCACGGAGCAGAGCCAGGCGGGCCTGGCCGCCAGTGTGCCGCGAGCCAACGCTTCTGCAGGGGCCCATGCGCGCAGGCAGCAGCTCCTGACCCTGAGGTGAGAGCGACCCCCGGGAGGCGCAGAGAGCCAGGCCCTAAGTCGCAGACCTGTAGCGCCGGGGTAGGCTGAGGCCGCGCGCTCCATTGGATCGGAGCTAGGGGAATAGGGATCGCGCTGCAGGGGCTGAGCAGCTCCAGGCAGGGCCTACGGAGAAGAGTCTCCCTTTTTCTGTCGGGACAGAACTTTGGTCACCCCGCAAGGAAACGAGGGACATTACTGCGGAGTCAGGGTGCTAAGAGGACGATGCTCTCTCTGCCTGCCACCTTTGCTAACTCGCTTTGTCTCTTGCCTCCAGGTTAGGAAGGGATCGAGCCGAGTCTAGAGCTCAAAGATTGGGATCATGGACCGAGTGCGGTTCAAAGCGTCTGGCCCTTCCCTGCAAGGGTAAGTAGCCTTCTGCCTGGTCTCCTAGGTGTAGGGGACCTTGCATGCATCTTTCAGGAGTTGACAAGTTGGGGCCCGCATGTTTTTGTCGCTTTCTTACCCTCCCTCTCTCTCCTGTGCAGGTGGCTGCTGCTAGCGACTGTGACAGTGGGACTCCTGACTCAGAGCGTCTTGGGGGTAAGTACCGCTCGAACTCCACGCGCTTGGAGTTCCGTGCCCGTGACGGGTTGGAACGCTCGCGGAGCCTCGTGGAAGACAGGCTCATCGAGCCCACCTGAGTGTGCGTGTGCGTTATAGGTGTGTGCTACTGTGTCTGCCAGCCGCGCGTCCGGAGCAGTGCAGCAGTCGGCCCTCTCTCGGGAGCTAACAATTAAAACTTAGCCTCAGGCACCTTTTGCTGCCAAGCTTTGGCCTTAGCAGCAAGGGAAGAATGTCTGTCACTAGGCCACGAGGCGCACGGACGGAGGGGGCTGGGAGCAAAGAGTTTCCAGAAACTCAGCGGTGGTGTCCAGGCACTGTGGTGGGCAGAGAGCATCTTGCTTAAATATGAGTCTCTGGGGAGGGGCGGGGCAAGGAGGAGACAGCCTCCTGCTTTAAGGTTGTTCGGGAACAAAGGGATAGAAACCGCGGTCTGTCCCAAATCTTGAGTAGGCCCTGAGGAGCCACAGGCCAGAGTGAGGCCTGTGGTCCCTGGCTTCTGTGACTTGTTTACTGTACCTGTTGCTCCTTGAAAGACCAAACCAGGCCTGCCAGAACAGCCTTTGAACTGAACTGGAGGGATGCTCTGGGGCGCCACGGGGGAGGGGGGGTGGTCTCCTCATGGGTACTGCTGTTTAAAAGACTGAAAACTGAGGACCAGGGACAGGTGTCCTGTGTGCCCTGTTTACCTGTCTGTGGAGTACCCAAGTTCCAAGTAGACAGAGCTTGGGGACACCAGTACATTCTGTGTCTGGAACCAGCACACCCTGGGGGAAGGAGCCCTGCTTCAGCCTCCTTCCCTTTCCCTCACCTAGCTGAAACCATCAGTGATTCTCGGGCTTGCAGAAAGTGAGAACTGGTCCCACCACAGAGCTGGTTTCCTGCTCTGCTGGGATGCAGGGCCCAGACTGAGGAGAAAGAGGAGCTCTGACCAGACTTTGGCCGGTCAGCCCTGGCCAGTCTTATAGCTTGAGTCTGTCTCCTTCCTGCCCCAGTCCTCAGTCCTGATGTAAGAACAGAACCTGAATGTTGGAACAGCCCATTACCTATGGGCCCTCATGCATGACTCCCACTTGGCTGGGATCCGTAGACCACAGCGGCACTTAAACCCAGGTTCCTAGAAAGTGATGGCCAGTGTGGTGACTCCCACAGCCCTGAGCTGCTGCACAGCCATCTATGTCTTTTATCCTGAGAACGAAGACCTTACCAGGCATCGTTTTGTTTTGTTTTTTAACTCCTGAAAGGGTTTGCTATGGAAAGGAGTTTTACCCAGCTCTGCCCTTGTCTCATGACACCAAGCCTCAGTTTCCACATTCCTCAGAATATTTGCAGCTTGTCCCAGAGGCCATATTCTCTTCATATACGATATAGCTCCCTTAACTCCCCAAATCCTTTCCCATGCTACAAACCCACCTCAGTGTCTCTGGCCCTTTACTCTTGGATGTGACAGGGGAGCAGGTACTTCCCAGAAAAGCCACATTGCCTAGAAAGGCTTTCCAAAACTTCAGATCCCATCTCAGACAGATCCTGTCTCAGACAACCCAGCAGGGCTTTCTGGGGCGCTGCCTAGAACCCAGACACAGAAAACTCTGGGGGCCCTGATCCGCTCACATGAGCTAAGAGACAGCGTCCGACGTCTCCAGTGTGCTTAGTTCATTCTCTGGGCTTTGGAGTCTGCATGTGTAAATGCGTGTGAATCAGTGTGCCTGCAACTGCATGCGATTGGTATGGTTAACAATTTGGCCCACTGGCTTTTTCACAGCTAGTGCCTGTGACGTGACTTCTTGGTGCACGGGATTCTTCCTTGTGGCGAGCTCTGCCCCTCCCCTCTTCGTCTGCCCGATTCTGCTATCCTTTTCCATTGTTTTTGGTATCTGGAACCATTGTGGGGTGGATCGGTTCAGAAAATAGGACCACCGGGTGTATCTTATGGGGGCCTCAGGCAGAGGCAGCTGGGAACTGTTAGTGAAAAGAATGGGCAGTTATTTCATGAATACTTCTTGCATACCAACGCGTGTGCATGTGCACATCAAAGACTACAGAAAAATACTCCTGAGGTGGGTAACTCTTATGCCCATTTAAAAAAAATGAGGTCAGAAGTATAAATAACATACCCTGGGTTTCTCTTTTGTCCATGGTGAGGCCAGGCACCTCGCTGCCACACCCAGGCTCCTGGATTCCCAAGCCACTAGGGAAGAAGCTCTTAAGGCTTATTCTTGGCTCTCCTCATGTTGGGGCTTTCCTGGGTCTAAAGCTCAACACCGATTTTGGAAAGTGGGGGAGTCCCTCCTCTACCACTCTATAGTTCAGGAGGAGCACAGAGTAAATGAAGTGAAGGGCCGCCATCATCATCCTCAGCTCAGGTCACACACATGTTCTATCTCTGCACCTCTGGACCAGTTACTGTCACCCATGTGGTTGTTTCCAAAGGCCAGAAAAACTCCAGCACATACAAATGCCCATCCTGATACCAAGGCTTGCGTCATAACGGGGTGCCAATCCCAGAATCCTCCGTGGCAGGCTGCCTGAGTAAAGATCCCAACTGGATGAGCAGCTAAAGCCTACTGTGGGCACTTCCATGTATGTCTGAGTCATAGGGACTTGGGGAACAGTGTCCACCTCCCAGGGCTTGTGAAGGGAGCAGGGGGGTCTAGGACTAAGGAAGACTGTGTGTTCCCACTTCCCTGAGGCTTGTTTGATCCCGTTGTGTGAGACCAGGGCCCCCAAGCAGAGGAAGTCACTGTGAAGCTCTCTCTGTTGGTAGAATGGAGCCCTGAGCACTCCCAGCCCTCTAGAGCCTCAGAACTCAGCTTCCCCGAGTACCTTAGATGGCTTAGTCACAGCACAGACGCTCCTCATCCTACACACTTAGAGGTGGGTAGACATTTTGATCAGAAGAGCGGGGATGGGAGAGGGTCCCCGCCCTGTCTGTGGAGCAGTCAGAACCAGAGGGAGAGAAAATATGAGACCCAAGGGCAAAGTTCTGGAGCAGAAAAACTAAGGTTCTGCTAAAAAATAAATATATAAAACTCAAAAGGCTGTAGTTGAAGGTCTAGAGAGGAGACACGAATGTGAGTGTTGGGTCAGGCGGAGTCTGTGTAGAGCCCTGCTGCTTTCCAGAAAGGCGGTGAAGAAAGCTGAAACTGGGGTCCTCAAAAAGATATCCAGGCTCTGGGGATTCTAGAAAGTGCTTTCAAATTCACCTCTGGCTTTTTGTGGCTGAGGCTGTTCACCAGTAGAGGTGGCAGGTGAGTTAGGCACCAGCATGAGCCCACTCACCTCGAGGTTCCTCAGGGCCACTAGTCAGCTGTTTGAGCTCAGAAGGAGTAGGACCTGAGGAGATGCTGGATGAGCTGTATGCTGCTCCTGCGATGGTCCACACAGCCCAGGTCAGTCAGGGACAGACTGCAGCCAGACCTTGTGGGGATGGGCCCTGGGCTCAAGAGCCTCCACCCCCACAAAACCGGGGGCGGGGGGAGGAATATCGTCTGGGTGAGCATCAGGGCTCTCTAGCTCTGGAGCACAACAGAATCTTGGGTGTGAGGCCTTCCCTGTCCCTGTCGTGCGTGCGCTATTGAGGCGCTTCTGGAATCCAGTAAGTAAATGTTACTCAGAGGAATATCGTCTGGGTGAGCATCAGGGCTCTCTAGCATGGAGCACAACAGAATCTTGGGTGTGAGGCCTTCCCTGTCCCTGTCGTGCGTGCGCTATTGAGGCGCTTCTGGAATCCAGTAAGTAAATGTTACTCCTCTAACAGCCAATCCCCAGATAATGTCCTTGGTATCTCAGGACTGTGGCCCTTGACCCCACTGACTTTTCCGGGTGACAATGAGGTTATTGTTTAAGTAATCTATCAAAGAATCAGGTGATATGAAATCTTCGGAAGATTCTGTGGGTGTCTAAGTCTTTTGTGTGTGGTTAGGGGGTAAATTTCAAAGAAAGTTAAGTAGCCAGGGCTTCCCTAGAGAACTCTGATCTATTCTATTCATCTGGGGGGAGGGTCTCCTGTCTTTGGCTCCTGGTGGGTCTCTGACCAGCTCTGCTGAGGCCTGTTTGGCTCTCACTGAGGCAGATTTTGGAGCAGGGAATTTCCCTGTATATCATAGCATCAAGTGTAGTGTGCCACCCGGAGCGGGTCCTGGCACAGAAAAGCCACGTTAGTGAAAAACTTGACAGAAACATACTGGCGTCTATAATTGAATAGGATAATCTTCATTTATTACTTTAGAAAAGTGTGCAAATGTCTGTAAGGTGTTAGCACATTGTCTTGTCTGGGTGGAGGGGATGCAGGAACCTGAGCTGTCTTTGCAAACTTTTTTGACAGTGTCAACTGAAATACAGATAAATTTCTTGGTGATGATGGTTGTGGTATGTGGTGGTGGTTGTGGTTGAAATACGGCTTCACTACATAGTCCTGGCTAGCCTTTAGCTCACAAAGATCAGCCTGCCTCTGCCTTCAGAGTACCCAGCTCTTAAGAGTTTTTAGCAGCTAGTCAAACATCAATTATGGGTCAACTATGTGTCAGTGACAAGCAGATGTGCCAAGGACAGGGAAACACTGGGCCTGCCCACCCTCCAGTAAGTCAAGGTCACTCTGCTGGCTTAGGAAATATGGTAGAGTTGTCCCCTGGCCTGGGTGAGGGCTCCTCTCCCAGAAAGCCCAGCAGGGCTGCAGCAGGATCCTTCCCTCCCTACAGGGAAGTGAGGTGGAGTGCTACGTAGCATTTACTCTGCTTATCCTAGGACTCCTGGGATCAGTATCCTTTGTAAAGATTGACTGATGGCTGATAGCCACCTCTACAGGGAGCTGGAGGGTGGGTCTGGTCCTGGAGGACCTACGCAGCTTTAGAGGATGGGACTTTCAATCCGACCTCCAAGAGAAGGTCCCTCCAGAAACAGGGATTAGCCGTGACTAGTGAGTTGGTCCATCATGTGGATGGTGAAGAAGCTCCCTGAAGTCTCCCGAGGCTGGTTTGGCAGCCTCCCAACTGTAGCCTGGCTGGGGGTTTCTGGAAGCTGGTGCATCAGTGTAGAGTCTCTGTGCTGTCCCCAGACCTAGATATGTTCCCCTGAGTTCTAGGGGTATAGACCCAGAGAAGGGCAGAGGAACACCAGTGGAGAGCCAGTGCATCAGAGACACAGAAAATCAACCTTGAACCTTTGACTAGAACCTGAAGTCGGGGCATGTCCTCATCGCTTTAGAGAACAGGAGAGCTGCATGCCCTGTACCACATGAGATTAAGTGTTGAAGAAGCAGTGGTATACCAGGACATCCTACATCCTGTGTCCCCAACCACCCCTTCACACACACACACACACACACACACACACACACACACACACACCTACCTCTACACACATATACACACACATCTCTACTCGCGCACACACATACTTCTCTACATACACATGCACACACAGCTCTACACACACACACACACGTGGGTGCCCACACATACACCTCTCTCTCTACACACACATGCCCACACACATATCTCTACACACACACAACTTACACACACCTCTACACACACACACACACACACACATCTCTACACACATACATCTCTACACACACATGCACACACATCTCTACACACATGCACAAGTGCGTGTGTGCCCACACACACACACCTCTCTCTACACATACATGCCCACACACACATCTCTACATACATACACTCACACACACACACACATCTTACACACACATCTCTACATACACACACACACCTCTCTATCTCTCTACACACACACACACACACACACATCTCTACATATACACACACACACATCTCTACACATACACACACACACACACACACACACACACACACACACACACACACACACACACACCTCACATAGCACAGGTCTCTGAATAGAACCCCCAGTGACTACAGACTGTTTCAACTAGCCCCTGAGGAAAGCACCAGGAACACGAGTCAGAGGCACCTGGTCTGTGGTGTGGCCTGGCACATTGACCTGTCACCCACATCAGAGGCCAGCAGCAGAGATGGTGCAGCCTCTGTCCTGCCATCACATATGCCTGTGCTCTCCTGTGTGCTTCTCACTCAGGCCCAAAGGTCCCCTCCCCTTCCCGCTAGAGCATGCCCAGAGCAGAGACCAAGATACCTGTGCCTGCACAGAAATGGGACCCACGGCAGACTCTAACTGAAGCCCCCCCCCTAACTGATAGGCTTTCAAACCGTCCTCAGAGACGCAGGACTTTGGAGTATCATTCATAATCCTCACAGAGCTGGGGAAGGCGGCTCAGCTCGGAACCCCAGTGCTTTGGCGGCTAGAAAAGGAAAAATAAGAGTCTGAAGTCAGCATGGGTCAGATAGGCAGGACCCTGTCTCAAAAAACCAAAGCCCAGATGGTAGTGAAGGGTGAGGAGGGGTGTGCCCCAGCACATCCCACACTCATGTGAAAACGACCTCAGGTACCATTTATAAACACATCATTTGGGTGAAGACTGCACTCAGAAAGTTAACGAGAGACCATACCAAAGTGTGCTTGTTTGCATTGCATGCCCTTCCCCCCCCCCCAAAAAAAATTTAAATGTTACCTCCACTGGATGAAGCATCTGGGGAATGAGGGCATCTGCCCATGTGATTTGCATTTTTTCCTAGGGATTGTTTGACCCCACCCATAAAATTTCTATTTCCATGTTTCTGCCCATTTCGGTGATCTTCCACATGGGAATTAGAGGATTTGTGTTTGGAATTCCATGGAGCCATTATCCAGTGACTGGCAGGACTCACTGAGCCCTGTGCTTTTAACTGAATGTTGATTTTGGTGACCGTAGGGTTACAGAGCCCTGTGAGAGCAGGGAAAGAGGCTCTGGCCTCACACAGTCACAGACATGGCCTTCTCGCACTGTCCTGAAGCTCTGGCTGGGCGCAGGGTACAATCATTTTAAAGACACATTTCCTCTGTGGTCCCGCCCTGCCCAGTCTTCACCCGAGGTGGCAATGGTCCCAGTAGAGAAAGAGAGGCAGGAGGACCCCACAAAAGGATGTAAGCCCTGGGGAATCCTGAGCCAGAGAGAAGCATAGCATTGCTGCTGTTCCGAGCAGCAGGTGCTAAAGCCCAGATCCAGCCATTGAGTGTACTGAGGGACAGACGGAGGCAGAGAAGGCTGAAGAGTCTGCAGTAGCAGGATCCAAGGTGGGAGAGGACCCAGGACTCCATTCTGCCCCTCACTTTGAAGCCAGGGGGTCAAACCCCCCACTGACCTCCCAGTAAACCTGTCTGTGATCATGAGAGACCTTTCATTCCTACATCTTTCTTTCATCCATACCCTAAAGCTCCCATGGCAACCATCCTTTGTTTCTTTGGTTATCTTATTCATAGGTGTTTTATGTAGGTGTTGAAGGGATTGGAAAGGAGCTACTCCATCCCCCACACCCTGATTCTCTTACTGAGTTAGTTACTGGTAGACAGTAAAGCTAGGAGTGATTTTTGTGGATGTGAATTTTGTATCTGGCTACTGGTTTGCCCAAAGTGCTTATGAGATGTAAGAGATTTCTGGCGGTCTTTGAGGGTCTTTTCTTGATGAGTTTTTCTTCCGTGTGGCTACTTTTCTCATCCATTTGGACGACTTTCCTCTCTAGGTTCTGGGTTGAACGTGTTGCCTGTGTCTGCTCTCAGCCCGCTGGCCTTTTTTTTTTTTTTTTTTTTTTTTTTGGTTTTTCGAGACAGGGATTCTCTGTAGCCCTGGCTGTCCTGGAACTCACTCTGTAGACCAGGCTGGCCTCGAACTCAGAAATCCACCTGCCTCTGCCTCCCAAGTGCTGGGCTTAAAGGCATGCACCACCACGCCCGGGCTCCTTGCTGGCCATTTTTACCAGGTACTTTGGAACTCCTCATCTGGGGTTTTACTTACTTCTGTACCTTTGAGTTCGGTAGCTGAGTTATGATCTTGGAAGACTTATGTCTGGCCCATCTGTATCTCTTGCCTTCCTGTGCTGGGGTTTCTCTGTACGTTTGGTTATCTCTTCTTGGTTGAGGGATCTTCTTTCCAAGTAGCCTGACCTTGACATTTCACTTCTAGATAGCGCCCAGCAAGGGACTACAAACTACTACAGCATCAGTGCCTTCAAACCATCTATTCAAGATAGAGAAATACATTTAAAGGTTTATACACTTCTGTTGGTGTCTAGCCTGTCTGCTCTGGACAGCTGCCACTCCAAGCCTTTTCCTGGGACTTTGACAACATAGGATTTCTCTCCTTTACTGAACCTTCTGTGAGAAGATCACTGTCTCACCAAAACTCTGGATCTGAGATTTGTGGAGGATGTGGGCTTTCCCAGAGGATAGAACTATGTTAGATTTCCCTTTTGGAAGTGACTTCTGTTTTCCTCCCACAAGCCAGGACAGGCAAGCCCACCGTTGTATCTTCACCCTCTTGCCTAGCGTTTAGTTCTCTCACCCATCTCTGTCTTTAGGATGAAACCCGCTTTTGCTTACTGTTCCCTAGTCCGCCATCTTAACCAGGAAGTCTATAAAGGAGTGAGGATTCCCGCCCATTTTCTCAGTGTCTAGAGCATGAAAACTATGCTGTGTCTTCCTGGCTCTTGTTAAATCATTGCTGTGATGACCAGGGGCCTGAGCCAATGTACAAAGCCACCCTGTACCGCCTCACATGGTAGGAGCTGGTCTAGAAACATCGCTGATGCCTCGAGACAGCTAGATCCATTTCCTTTGAGTCTGAGAAATACCAGCAAAGAGGAAATTCTTATTTTCATTAAAGTTAAGTCAAGGTGTAGCTAAATTAGTTCCAGAATGAAGGCTTATGACAATTGTATTTAAATAACTTGGAGGTCCAATTATAATGGGGTTGGGACAGAAAGCTTAAAAAGTCTGGATGGGCAGAGTGTGATATAAAGAAGCAACTAAAATCTTGAATAAAGAAAGAAATGTCCCCCATGTACTTCTAGGGCAAAGTGTCTTCCTTTTCTCTACAGCCATTTGAGAACAGCTGGCCCTCTGGTAAAAGAGGCCAGCCATGAGCATCTCCCAGAGAAATACCTCCTTCCTCCTTTCTTATTTGGCGACTTACTTCTTTGTCAAGTAGCTTAGTCATAACTGAGAAAGAACCAGGATGCACACTTTTCCTGTCTGCAAACCTCCCCTGCCACTTCCCAACAGAGCCGGGTGCCCCACCCCACCCTCCAGAGAGGACCCCAGCTTGGACAGGATTTCCCACCATCGTACTGTCTGACCTCCTCCCTCTTCCTGCTATATAGGAATGCCGAGGCCAAGGTCTGGCCCTCTTTGGGATCTGTGGCAGCATCTATTGTTGTTGAACATAGTTGGGTATGTTTAACCACATCTGGACACCAGCACATAAGGAGAATATTTCAAGCCAACACCGGGATAGGCCTGCTCCAGCCCTGGCTGGCTTCTGTTGGTTTTCTTCTGTTCTTCTGCTGATCTCTCATGGTCTCCTTCTACCACAGTGGCCATGAGCCTGCACAAATCCTACCTATCTCACCATACAAGGTGGTCAGTCCCATTGGACCTGGGCCCAGAGAGACCCCAGTGCCCCAGTGCCCTTTGCCCTCCTTGGCTCCTCTCCTTCCCTTTTGTGAGTCCTCAGTTCTCCAACAACAGCACTTGGTTATCTGCATCTCACCTGATTGGAATTTACCATTCTAGAAATGAATGAGCTGTTTCACTCTGGAAGGGGAAGGAAGCAGGGATTACTCATGCTGGCTCTTGGCATTGGGCTTTTGTTTCTTGCTGGGTTTTTTTGTTTTTTGGGGTTTTTTTTTAACCTTTTCTTTTTGAATCCAAAAATTCCTGACTGAGGAAGAACAGCAATTAAGGATAGAGTTGAGTCTCCCTTGGTTCTGTGGGCCTGTTATCCTAGCTACTTGAGAGGCTGAGGCAGGAGGAGCCCAAGTGGAAGTCTTGCCTGAGCAACAGAGTGAATTCAGTGCCAGCCTGGATGATCTGGTAGATCCTGCCTCAAAATACAAATGCAAGAAGCAGACTAGAGTTGCAATTCTGTGGTGGAACGCTTGCCTAGCAGGCAGGAGACCCTGGGTTCCTGACAGGCACTGGAGACAAACAAACAGTCCCATAAGAATAAGGTGCAGTCTTGCCAGAAAGTTCTGGAATAATGGACAACTGGACTACAGTGATATTTGAAACAGCTGTGGTTTGAGTCTCTTGAGCCAAGTGTGACCTTTGGGCTATCTATCCCCCATGAAATCTAGGGAGCAAAGCAGGTCAAAGTCTGTTTCCTTAACAGAGGAGAGAGACAGACAGACAGACTGACCAGTTTTTAAAATTGCCTTTCTGAGCTGGGTGGTGGTGCATACCTTTAATCCCAGCACCCAGGAAGCAGAAGCAGGCAGATCTTTGTGTGTTCCAGGGCAGCCTGGGCTACACACAAAAAAGAAAAACCCTGTTTAAAAAAAAATGCCTCTTCATGTTTTTCATGGGCACGTCAAGGAGGCCTGATGTCTAAGGTTCTTCCCTCCTCAGTTCTCCTGTGGGCAGACAATATCCCTGTCTTCTAGTCAAGGCCAAATCCTCCTTAGGTTTACCTTGAATCTCTAAGAATAAAGACAGAGGGAGGTGTCTGATCTCTCACCTTTTTAGAGTCTTTTTTTTTTTAGAGTCTTATTCCTACATACATTTCATGAGTTGAAAGACATGGAACTCTTAAGGTGTCATCTACACATCTCAGACAGACAGACAGACAGACAGACAGACAAACAGACATGATGTTCACCTGAAAGTAACCTTGCCTCAGGACTCCTGTGCGTTCTCTCTCTCTCTCTCTCTCTCTCTCTCTCTCTCTCTCGTGTGTGTGTGTGTGTGTGTGTGTGTGTGTGTGTGTGTGTGTTGGTTTTCATAGGCTTTTCTTTCTAAAACTATGGTAAAACATACAACATAAAATTGCCACCTTGGTCTCTGCAATGAAAAACCTGGGTTTTAAAGAACAGCAGGCATGACACTGTGAGGAGAAATGTCTCCTGCACAGAGAAGGCAGGATACTCTAGAGATACTGCCCTTGGTCTCTGCTACCTATGATGGGAGCCCAGTAGACGGGAGGAGGAAGAATCAGTCCAAGGAAAAGAGCCTTGGCTGGGCAGTGGTGGCGCACGCCTTTAATCCCAGCACTTAGGAGGCAGAGGCAGGCGGATTTCTGAGTCCGAGGCCAGCCTGATCTACAAAGTGAGTTCCAGGACAGCCAGGGCTACACAGAGAAACCCTGTCTCAAAAGAAAAAAAAAAAAAAGAAAGAAAGAAAGAAAAAGGAAAAGAGCCTCTGGCCTCCCATGCTTAGGCATGGGGCTTGGGGACTATGTGTAGGCAGGAGCAGACAGAGAAGCCCAGGGCCCTGCAACCAGTCAGTGTCTGGTGCAGTAGTGAGGGCCTGACTCAGAAGGAACCAGAGGGAAAGAAAGGGCAAGATGCATCCTGGGCCGAACTCAAGTGGCTTTTTGCTCAGAATCACAGTGCTAATCTGTGTACTGAGGACCAAAGGCACGTCCATCAAAAATGTGCACTCAAAGTCAGCCAGGGACATTCTTCTCCATTGGTTCTACTTGGTTTGAATTGCCGTATTTAAAACTACTGGGGTAGGCAGACATTGGCTTATCTGCAGAGTCAAGCTAATGTAAAATATGCTTCCACTGCAAGGCAGTGCGCCAAAGTATTTCCATTCCATGCCCTGAGCTGCAGACCCAGAGAGGATTGGGCATGTGGCCAGTGAGCACACTGGGCTGAGGGAGCTCTGTCCTCAGGGTTGCAGAGGCCCAGTGGTCACCTTGATGATTCTGGAAATTCAGCCTTATGTTCATTGGGGGTGAGAATGTGGAAAGTGGAGGCTGGCGAGATGGCTGAGCTGTGAAGTTCTTGCCATACAAGCATGAGGCCCTGAGTTCAAACCCCAGAACCCACATAAAAAAGTCAACCAAGGTGGCTGCATCCCTACACTATCCGTGCATGGGAAGCGGAGATGGGCAGACTTCTGGGGTTCGCTGGCTATCCAGTTGAGCTGAATCTGTGAGCTGTGAGATCAGGGAAATTCCTTGTTTCAGAAAATGTGGTGGAAAACAATTGAGAAAGCCACCTGAAGGCTATATCTGTCCTACACACACAGAGACACACACAAACACACAGACACACACAGAGAGAAACACACACAGACTCACAGAGACACACACACATATGTACACACATACACACAAACACACACAGACACTCATAGACACACACACATGTGCACACATACACACAGACACACACACAGACACATGCACACACAGACACACACAGACACTCACAGACACACACAGACACAAACATGCACACACAGACACACACACACACACACACACAGAGACACACACAGATACTCACAGACACACACACACATAAAGAGACACACACACAGACCCACACTGACACACAGTCACATACACATATATACACACATACATACACATACATACACACAGAGACACACACAAACATATACACACACAGTCACACACATACAAACACACACATATACAAACATAAACATATACACACATACATACACTCACACACAAGCACATACACAGTCACTCACAAATACACACTCATTGAGGACCAGTGTCCCAACCGCATCCAATGTGGACCACCAGACTCCTTCTGAGACCCATCCACCAAGCGGTGTGGACAGGGGAACTTACCCAAAAAGGCACTTTATCCCATTTGGTGTGGTCTCTGACAAGACTGTCTGAGCCCAGAGGAGCCATGATCCCTTCCCTGAATGCACAAAATACCACACTAGAAACAGTCCTCACCCCTAGTCAGAGGTCAGAAATGAGAACAGGAACAAGCACACGGTTCCAATTCCCACTCCACATGCCAGTCATGGGTCAGCCTGCAGCCCTGAACTTTGCATTTCCGACTCTGATAGGGACCCTGCAAGGGGCCCTTGCTACAGTGGGGACTTAGGTCTGCCTGGGACTGTTGTCTGGGCACCAGTAGCATATAGATCTTAAACCTGACAGCTTGCACACACCTACAGGGAAGCGTGAGGAAACGGCCGTGAGGAAGGTTGCTTTCTTTTGCTTACCTATGAGAAGGCAAAGGAATTCTTGTTTTGCAAAACTCTTATCTTTGTACATGAGGGCCTGAACCCTGAGGGTTCAGGTCACAAGTGTGACCCTGAGCTTCAGTAAAGACTACAAAAGGGGACAATATGATCTATGGCTTCTAATCCCCATAAAAGTGAGCTTTCCTACACAGCCAACCTTAACTACAACTTTAACAAAGTCGAGGCTGAAGGTATTAAGGTGAACCTGAGATCGGGCGATCCTTGAATAAGCATTCAGAGTGGATTATGGGAAGCAGAAAGCTACAGCAGGCTTCAGGAGTGTTCCTGGAAGTTCAGAGTTGCTGGGAGCTCCTTTGAAGTCAGCGTGGCAACAGTCCCTCCCACCAGGCCGCCTCCACCGCTCCCTTAAGCCTTTTGATGCTTATTTCCGGTCCCAGTGGTCAGTCCTGTGCATTGGTCTCTAGTTGGACATCTGTCCCGTGTCAGCAAAATTTCATGTAATTCCCTGCAAAATTCCAGCCGTGTCTTACAGGCTGAAGTGCCATGTAATTACAGATGAAACGCCATGACGGTTCTCGTAAGCATCTCCTGGTGAGATCACACTGGAAGTCACCTAGTGAAGGCAAGACGGGTGACGGGAACAAAGCAAGACCTCAGTACTTCCTCACACAGACATCTCATTGGCTGTGTGTCTGTACCCACAATGCTCTGGACCCTCCCTTCCTGTTGCCTCTGCCTCTCCATCAGACTTCAGGACTTACACATTGTCTTCTCCCAAGAAAGGAGAGCCAGCTCTTTCATAGCACAAAAGTGTCCTGTCTTGAAACCTCTTTCTACAAGATGCACCTGCCCACTGCAGTGTCACTTTCTGCATCCAGGTCTCATGGGTCAAATCAAGCTCCATTTGTCAAAGCTGTAACCTTTCATGTCTTAAGCCTTTGTCCTCCTCTGTGAGAGGACTTTAGAATCCTCCCAGTGCATGTGGCCAAAAGGATTCCATTCAGTAATGTAGGGGAAGCCCTTAACAGGGCCTGGTGTAGAATAACCGCCTCCCCAAAGGCTCTAGTTACCACACTTCCTGTCCATCCCCCTGGCTTTGGACCTCAGAGTGTGCCTCCTCTGGGAATAGTAATTCCAAGAGCTTTCCAGTCCGGGAGTAACTCCTTCCATCTCTTAACTCCAACCCTGTAAAGCCCAGGCAGCTAGCTCACATCTCCATTCTAATCTGCTGGGCAGCAGAGGAAAGCGCTTAGCTTGGCTGCTGAGCTGCTGTCAGAAGATTGGGTAAAACTTCATCTCCAACTAAAGGGCCTTGTTGGGGGGTGGGGGGAAGTAGCCTATAGCTGTGGCTGTGGCTGTGGCTGTGGCTGTGGCTGTGGCTGTGGCTGTGGCTGTGGCTGTGGCTGTGGCTGGCTCTGTTTAAAGTATCTGCCTAAGGTTCAGGAATGCCTTTCCACACATACCACAAAGCTGGGCTGGGTGCACTGGCCTCCACTGATTCAACCTATCGCCTGACCTCAGTTCTCACGCACCCCTAGAGAGCACACACCACAGTTACCCTGGTCTTCTGTCACTGACCAGACAGAGTCAGGCTAACTTCCAGCCAGCTCTCCGAATATCAAGCCTCAACATTGTCACCTCCTTGAGACAGATTCACCTCGAAGCTTCTTCATCTCAAAGGCTAGGGAGGGTGACCCGCTCGCTCCCACACTCCCAGCTGGCTTTTCTGAGTTTGTCTCCCCACAGTGGAGAGGTCAAGGGGGTGTTGGAATGAAAAACAAAGAAATCCAGTTTGGCTTGTGTTGTTTTAAGAGAGGAATTTATTCTGGATGGGTGTCAGTGAAGCGTTAAATGCCCCCAGCTCCCTACAGAGGCCTCCTGCTGTGACCCACACCCCAAGAATTCTGTTCCTATGATCAGTTACAAGTGAGCTCTGAGTGCAGTCTCAGCTCTGACCTGTTACCTTTCAAACCGAGTTGTCAAGGTAAACATCTTCATAGTTTCTCAGCCACATGGACAGCATGATTAGAAAGATCAGAAAAGTCAAACTAGGAACGTCCATGTTCCTGACGTTTTGCTTTAGAAGCATGGGTGATGTGCAGAAAAGCTGTTGAGTGATGACCGGAGCAATGTTAGCTAGGACCAAGTGCTGAAGACCTCACTAGCACACACTTGACCAAAGTGACCTGGGTTCAGGCAACCTTAGGGGAAAGGGAGTCGTGAGCTGACCCTTGCTAGGCAAAGCTCATCAAAATATTGTGTTTATTTGTTTTGTTGGGTTTTGAGATAGGATTTCTTGATGTGGCTCTGGCTATCCTAGAACTCACTCAGTAGACCAGGCTGACGTTGAACTCGGAGATCTGCCTGCCTCTGCCTCTGCCTCTGCCTCTGCCTCTGCCTCTGCCTCTGCCTCTGCCTCTGCCTCTGCCTCTGCCTCTGCCTCTGCCTCTGCCTCTGCCGGGATTAATGGCATGTATCACCATGCTCAGCTCATCTGGGTACTCTTAACCTGCTTAGGGAAGCCTCTGCTCAGAGTCCTGCAAAGAAGGCAACAGGCACTGTTATTAACTAATGTGGTCCATTCCATTGGCGCATCCCAAAGAGTCTGACTGAACACCATGATGTCTTAGCTAGTGATGAGTTGCCGAAAATCAGTGGTAGAGTCTAGAGTGCCTGGAATCTACCGGGGGAGTTGGGGAAGGCTGCATCTCAGTGCCGAAAATCCCAGTGAGGAGCTGGAGGTCTTGGATGAGTCATAGAGCACCTGCTTAGTGTACATAAGGCACAGGGTTCCATACTCTCAATATAGCAAGAGAAAAACACCTTCTCCTAACACACACACACACACACACACACACACACACACACACACACACAGAGAGAGAGAGAGAGACACACACCATAAAATTTTGTTCCTCCTTTCAGAGTTCTACAGGCCATATTTTTCACTGTTTGGGGAGTTTTTTTTTTCTTTGTTTTGTTTTGTTTTGTTTTGTTTTGTTTCTATTCCTTCCATAGATAAACTAGGGAATTATTTTAACCTAGCTTCATGTTGAAGAGGCACGAGCCCATGCAGGTCTCATCTGCCTCCCTATGGTACATAGAAATCTGTCTCTGTAGACCTCTTGCTATTATTTCCTGCCTGGCTTTTATGAAATGTGGGACTAAAACCCCGGAATTTCACAAGCATCGATTCCATTGTCTTGGTTATCTCAGTAGCTCATCTGCGAGTTTGCTTTGATGAGCGTGCAATACCTAGGACACAAGGAAGTTCCCTGTGAAGAGTCCTTTACAGGTATAAGATGCTAAGGCCAAATCAGCAAGCCCATCTTTTCTTAAAGTTGGGGACTAGAATGCTAGAGCCCACACCAGAGCCTGGAAGAACAGAGACTCCATGCCCCTGGTCCATGTTAGCTTGATAAATGAATGTTCTCATGTAATCCTTCCAATTAAATAATTTTCTATGTTAGATCATCTAGGGGATAAATTACATGATTCACTGTCTCTAAAGGCTTGTTTTGGAAGCCATGAGCAGGACACTCCCTAGCCAAAACTCATAGACTTGGGTAGAACTAATCTATGTCACAAGCTTCATGAAGTCCCCAGATTGTGGCTATAAATAAATAAATAAATAAATAAATAATAGTATTCTTTTGTTTCAGTGCAATGTGTTCACTGTTCATAACCAGCTCAAAAAAAAAAAAAATAGGAAATATCCAGTCATTACAAAAACAGAGGTAAATTGAATGGAGAAGTTCAGACTGTTGGACAAATTACTTATGTCTTTAATCCCTGGAGTATTAAATATTTTAGCTGCAAATGTTTTCAAAGATAGATTAGTTTCCACTGAGGTCAGACAGGACCACAGCTCCTCTTGTAGTCTAAATATGAAAAATTCCACCCCCATGTTCACCATTACCCTAAATCAGCAAAGGTATACTATGTATATGCTAATGTGTATTAATATACAATGAGACTTGAGGCTGGATCAACATCCTTTCTACAGGGAAGATGAGACAGGAACATTGGCTTTGCCTTGTGCGTCTCACAGTGCTCCCAAGAGCGAGTGCTGGGCTATGCTCCTCTTTTGCTTGATGTGTTTATCCCAAGCAGATCATCTGTGTGTCACTCATCTCAGTATGAGGTGCTTTCGGGGGTCCCGTTGGATGTTTTCAGTCATGACCATGAAGAAACAGAGGAATGTATGCCCTATGGTCCTAATAGGAAGGGAAAGAAGGCCATTAACATCTCAGAACGCTCAGCAGAATGCTGTTCCATAGCCAGTGGAGGAAAACATAGAACTATGAAGCCAGCTTGTCATCATTTTTAGTGAGTGTGTGTGTGTGTGTGTGTGTGTGTGTGTGTGTGTGTGTGTGTGTGTGCCCATAGGTCATTGTTGAATGCCTTCTTTTATTGCTCTTTACCTTATTTTTTGACCAGGGTCTCTCACGAGACTGGCTGTCGAGTGAACTACAAAAATCCATCTATCTTTGCCCCTCCTGTCCCTCAGCAGAAAAATTACTGATATAAACAACAGTGCCCCGGGGATCTGAACAAGGGTGTCGATGTCTGCATGGCAGGCATTTTGCTGGCTGGACAGCTCTCTCCTCAGCTCCTTGTCATAAAATCAGATGTGGCAAATGTGACATACATAGGGCTCTGAGTTGAGCAAAAGATGGTTACTCTGTGTTTCACTCTTTCTGAAGTTTAGATGTGCTGCACAGTTTTTCTAATAAAATGTGCTGGGTACAGAGCTTAACTGATGAAGATTTTAAGGCTTTCTGCTGCCCCTTGAACCAAGAGGAGGATTTGATTTGATTTTGAAAGTCACTCTATAGCTGCATGACTTCACCCCAAGCAGGCTAAATAAATGAATTTTCAACACCGTTAATGGACACTAGGCAGACAGCCGATGTGTCAGCGATTTGGAGGGGGTGAAGTGGCAAGGCAAGTGTGGAAAGATACTGTGCTCCCCAGGCGCTTTCCTTGGATGGCTTCATTGTGTAGGTGTGCGGCGGGTCGGAATGAGCTGGGAGGTGGCGGGTGGGAGTGGGACACTGTCCAGAGCCCAAGTTCTTCCCAGCCAGAGTGTCAGTCTGATTGGGGCAAATCCCCCTGAAGTCTATTGAACCACCCAGCTGCTTGTCCCCAGTCATGGGGCAGCTCAGAGAAGAAGGCAAAACCTCCTCAGGCCACTATTTCTGAGAGCCACTGTGGTTCAAAGCCAAGAGTATGACTTTGTTTGCCCATCCACTTCTCCTTTCAGAATCAGCGCTGCCCTCCTCTCACGCCACCTGGACTAGAGGCCTAGGTGACTTCCCAGCTGATTCCTCTATTTAAGAGGACTTGGCCTTCCCTATACTCATACAGCTTCACTGGGTAGCTTCCTCTCCAGCAGTTCCCTGCTGGCTTCCTACCAGTCCCCCTTGTCAGGCTGCAGGTTTTGACCTAGTTTGGCTGACTGACTCTTCTCTAAATAGCTTGGTAATCAAGCTACAGGCCTGGTTAGGAACCTTCCCCGCCACATTCCTCTGGGTGTGTCTAACATCCTTCTGACCTCTGCCTGAAATCACTCCTGGAGAAATGCTGTTTAAATAAATTCTGTGTGTCCGGATTCTCCTGGGGGTCAACTACGTCATTGTCTTTTCATGCAGGGTTTCTTTCTTTCTTCTTCTTCTTTTTTAAATAAAGAAATTTACTGAAATTGTTTTCTTCTAGAATAATCTCTGCCATTTCCAACTTGAGAGATGAGTTTGTACTGAGCCTAAAATACAGCAGTAAATACAGGACAGTGCCAGGGCTCAGCAAAGAGGAAGCTGCTGGATCAGGAAGCCCGGCGTGGTGGGTCACATTTGTAGCATCCCCAACTCCAGGAGAGTCATCTTCTTTTTGGAGGCAAAAGGAGCCGGGCAGGGGTAGATCAGGGTACCCCGCCTTACAATGCTCTTCTGTGCCAATTTTTCCATTTTTCTCATCTTAGAGATTTCTATGTTGGAAAATGTTGGGAAGGCATGAAGAGCCCTCTGTTTTCCTTTTGATCATGTTGATCGTGTAGTGATCAAATCCACCCCAGGGAGATTGGCAGGGATCACATGCATGGCCACCTTGCTTCCCCCTTCTTCTTAGACTGCTGTGGTGACAAGAGGGAGAAGGGAGCTCACCCACCCTCATAGCCCCATGATTGGTAATCTACTTTGCCTCTCTGTTGCTGTGATAAACACCGTGACCAAAAGCCACACACACCCATGTCTGTAGGAGAATGTGCATATTGAGGTCAGAGGGCAGTGTCCAAGAGTTGATTCTCCCCTTCCACCAGGTAGATCCAAGGATTCAAACCCAAGTCATTATCGCCTTTACTGTTGAGTATCTTGCTGGCCCTAAGGCCTCCATTTTAATGTAATTCAACTTAAGACTCTCTTTATGAAGTTACTGCTTTTCCCAAATCACCCTGATGGATTTTTACAACAGATTCTGTTTGATGTGCTTTGTTTATATGAAATTGTGTATCTACACATGATGATGGCTTTAGCTCATGCACTTTTCGTTTTCTTGTCTTATTTCACTGGGCTACAACACCTTAGCCACATTAAGTCAGGAAGTACTTAGCAACTGCTGTGGTTTGGTCTGTTGCTATGTACTGTGACGCTAAATTCCTTAATTTAAAACTACTGGTTAAATAAAAAATGGTACAGCCAATTCCTGGAGGGAAGAGAAGAAGGCAGGTTTTGAGTTACCTGGTTGGGGGTGGGGGGAGAGAGAGAGGAAGAGGAAGGGGAGGAGGAAGAGGAGGACACTGCCATGAAAGAGGCGAACCATGAGCACATAGCCAGGAGAAACAGCAAGTATTTGGGGTATGCCACTGAGGAATCAGTCAGACCTGCGTAAGAAAAGTAGATTAGAGGTTATCCCCTAGTAACTGTCAAAGCTAAATAAAATAACCATAGTCTGCCTGTCATTCATTCACAAGCTAGACGCGGATAAGATTAAATTGGCTGAGCTACATCAGCCCCTGGCCTGTTACATGAGCTTTGCTAGTAGGCTTGGAGGTGAATATTGGAAATATTTTCTGAGTAGAGGTTTTTTGGACTCTTTTTCAACTAGAAAGTGGCATGGGGAAACTGTTTTCTAAGTCTTCTTGTCTCTAACTCGATTACACAGAGATTCAAAGTCTGAGACACACACTAGGGACATGTTGACACCAACACAAACCAATGTTTCATGCCTGCTCCTATGAAGAATGTGACACCTCCCTTCTCAGAACACTCTCTAACAGAGTATGTTCTCCCTCTTCTTCTTGTTCTTCTCAACTTGGATGTCAGTTGTGGCTTATGGTCTCCTCCAAAGCCAGCATGATTTACAGAAGGCAAGAGGTGTGTGTGCTCCCAAGACATGGATTTATGGAGTTTTTAGTGTTGACTTTTCACGGGATGATCACTGTCTTTATCCAGCGCTACAACTTTGCTGACCTTGAAAGTTTAACTTGGAAAGGCCACCAGGAATCCTTCCAGTATTAACTGGTTTTCTGAGTGATTGATTTATGTCATATTTCTGATGTCAGCAGTAGTCTCAAGAGTGTTGCTGGCTTCTGAGAAACAGTGGTGCCCACTGCCAAGCTCAGTTGGAGGTCTTCATTACCCAAACACGGGGTGATGTTTCTAGACGGTCTATTCCGATGGTAGTCACAGAGGTCAGAGCTCCCAGTGAATAAGAAGGGGGTGTGGGACGTCTTGTGGAGCTTGCTTGTTTCTGGAATGTATGGGTCCCACGTGGGAAAACTAGGTCCCAGACCACCCCTACTCTGACCTGGGAGGGCTCCTAACTGTAGATGCCACTTGTGAGCATGTCCCTGCCTTGCCTTATTTTACCTTAACGCTCCCTGTCACTCACTAGGCACAAATATGTTTCACAGAACCAGCTTCTTATTAGTAAAACCAAAGATGCTTCCGATTTCCTAGAAGGCAAACTCTACTCTGCTATTCTGGGACCTCATGTCCGTGCAAATCTTTCACATGTGTGCAGTGACTCTCAGCCCTGTTGAGCCTCTGCCCCTGACGTTATGCTTCCTCCCACATCTTCAGTCCCTCCACAAGGGTGGCACCTTTTCTTCTTCAAAGACTTCTTCACCTAAGTGCCAAACTGGTATACGTCCATCTAACAGCAGCAAGTCCCTTTGAGCCCCAAGGAGAAGTGGCCCACAGCCTGGGTGCTGTCTCACCCCACTACCCCATAGTACACAATCACTATGGGGTCCTGGGCACTGTATGCTAGAAGCCTAGGTTGTAGCCTTCAACAGTCACACAACTGCTTCTCTACATAGTTCTGACTATAAATAATTACATTGTTCTCGTCTAAGATAAAATCTTATCGAGAGGGAGGCCCTGAACTAAGTGCTTCAGGCAAATGACCTTATGTTACCTTCTCTGAGGCCACGGGAAGCAGGAACTCCATCCTCCTTCAACTGACCAGGAAACCAGGCCCAGAAGGTTAAGTTAGTGGTGCCAGGTACCACTCGCCAGGCCGCCTGACCCCATTGCACGTATGATGACAGATCACAGAAGGAATTGTGTGCAGTGTGCATAAATGCCCGAGCTCAGAGCCCTAGGGTAATATCTGTGACATAATGCAGCTGACCTCTATGGACCTGGACAGGACATTCCATGAGGTTGAGCTACAGATGTGAAACCCCAAAGAGGGGCTGGGCTTTTGAAGTGTGTGCTGTTGTTGACTTGTCAAGCAGGCCTTGCTGTGCACATATCAGAAGACGCTAGAGTTACATGCCAAGGATTCTGTCCCAAGTCCTTTCTTTTGGGGGACCCCCCCCATGGAGATCAACACATGGAGGGCAGCTTCCATTCTCAACTAGAGAAGACTGCCATTTCCTCTCTACCCACCATAGCATCCATGATGTCATGGATGCATTTGAGATGTGTGTCACCAAAGCAAACCCATTGCCAGGTAGATGTGACATGTAGGAAGCCTGGACAGAACTGTCCTGCAGAATATTGTAAGACTGACTGAGAAAAATCACAAAGCAGCCACATGCCAGGCGGGCATCATTTGCAAGTGGTTGACTCATGAAAAGCATTGGTTGCAGGAAGATTGGCTGATGCTAAGAAGATAAGAATTGCCTAATTTATAAAGTGTTATATCAGCTCTATAGAAAGACATACAGCTGGAAGACCAGAGGCCAGTGGTCTGTTCACATCAGATCAGCCCCACAGGGAGCCGCCCTCTGCCCATTATCCAGATGCAAGCCACTAGAGTTCTCCTTGTGGCGCTGTTGAGTTCTCTGGAGCTGCGAGTAATGGAGGGGTTCTTGGTTCTGCCCCACAGTGTCCACTCTGGTTTCTTCCCCTAGCTATTACCACGGTGACATGTACCCTTGAAGAAAAAGAAACCTAGGAAGGATTCTTTGTTTCTGTTTTGAGATATGATTTCACTGCATGGTCTAGATTGGCTTTAAACGGTTATTCTCCAGCCTCGACCTCCCCTGTGCTGAGTGTTGAGACATTATTGAATACACCTTTCTTCTGGGAGATTTAAAGTGCATGGTTGGTGGGTACTATCTCACTGTCTTTACAATATGTGCAGGAAGTAAGGCTGGGAAAGAGGTAGCTTTGGCAAGCGAAGTTCAAAGGTTGCCATGAAAGCCTAGCAGGCTGCCCACTGATGTTGACTCTGCATTTTTCCGGTGCCAATAGGACTCACACTCTTGCCCCATATGGTCCCTGGGCTGCTTCTCCTTCCTTTCAGCCTACAGCTGCTTACATGTTCCCAGACAGTTTGGGATTTTTTTTTTAATCCCCCAGGCCATTCTGAATTATTTTCTCCGCTATTCTGGAACACTGATGCTGAGAATTAAAAGTTGACCATTTCCTCTTTTCCTGGAAAATACTCTGTGATAATACATTGGGTTGTGTGTCTCGGGCTATGCCAGCCCTTCATGAACATGCAGGGAACTATAACAGTGCCTTCCTCGGGGGGCAAGCATAACAGTGCTATTCATGCCGATGAATTAAAAGTGGGAGATGAATATGAAAAGGAAGTTGAACAAGCATGTTTTTATGGGGGCCTCAGAACAGATTGCAGTTTGGAGAGTCGCCTGGGAGCCTGGCACAGTGGACATCCTCATCAGAGCTGCTGGTGCCAGCTTGGGCTGGCTTCTCCTGCCTTTGTTTCTGACCCCAGTGACAACCAGCCAAGTCAGCTTGATCATACCACTGAATATGATGTCACACCAACAAGAAAATATGCAGCTGTTGCATGTCCCGAAGAAGACGGGTCTTCCTCTGTCTGCATCCCAGGTTCCAAGAGGAGCACAAGCAATAGGGTGTCCTGCTGAGAGCTCAGGGCCTACCCCAAAACTATGTGGTTCTAGGACCTCAGCTTCTCAGCGCCAGTGCTATCTGGAGCCTTGAGCAGAGGAGGATTCTCTTCCACTGTAAATGGACAACTGTAGCATTTCCTACCCAGCGTGGCATTGGCCTCTTCGTGCTTCCCTGCCATCCCCTGCTGTCTCCTCTGCCAGTTACAACAGAGGTTCCAGCATGCACCTGTGAGCAGTGGTCATGTGTGGATAGTTGAGGGAGGCCCTGCAGTGTGTTCTCTGGGGACACAAGATGTCCCCATCAGCCTTCAGAACGGCTTAGTAAAGCATTCATCTACCAAAGATGGGAACATTGGGTCTGGGGCTCAGTATGAGAGCACATACCAAAGAGAAGCAGGTCCTAAGTCCATTCCCAGCATCAGTATTTGATTGATGTTCTGGCAATTAAATGTGACCACCAAAGGAGATGCTTCTAAAACAAGCATCACGGCAGCAAAGCCTTGGAGCTGCTATTCTTCTGAGGCTCTAGAACCACACAGAAACTCTTCCAAATGAGCCATCTACCACTGTGTGGGTGTTTGTTACTAAGTTATCCTGAATTAATTTTTAAACAAAAACTGGACCCTTCCCTGGAAACTTTATATGTATTTTATATTCTCTAAACATGTCCATAGTTGGCTCAGATACTTGGACACACAAAAATCTTCCACCAACTTAAGTGAAGTAGTATTCAACTAAACCACTCAGAGGGCTTGTCCACCTTAAATTGCACAAAGAGCAAAATGCCATCAAAAACCAGGGACGAGAAGAGCATGGATAAAATAAAACCGATTCCCCAAAGCATGCTGGGGCTGCGGGAGCCACTGAGCCCAGAGGTTCTGTTAGCACCAGACGGGAACTGGTGTGAGTCCAGCCAGCCAGCACATGCTAGAAACTGGCCTCTGGTGGAGCTGAAGTGGGCACCTCAGAGGTCCCATGTGTGAGACTGGGAATACGCAGTCCCTCCCACGGCTGAGGAAGGAGTGTGTATTGGCTCCTTTTGTGCTGACGACCACAGCACCTGACCGCAACAGCTCGAAGGCAGAAAGATGTATTCGGCCTTAGTGTCAGTCTCTCGGGGTAGGGAAGACGTAGCCCAGATCAGGTCACAGCAGCCAGGGCATGTGAGGGGACTTACTCATGCTATAGTGAACAGGACAGAGAGCTGGAGAGAAACCAGGCACCGGAGAAACCTTCCAAGGCCTGTTCTTAGTGACCTGCTTTCCCTACCAAGGGCCCTAAAGGTTTTGAAGCCTCCCAAAATGCTGCCACCAGATGGGGACCAAGCAGCCAGCACACAAGCCTGCGAGGGACTTCTCATACTCAAGCGGCGACACCTGGTTTTCCTGATTTGTGAGCCTCGGTTTTGCAAGGGTGCCTTGTTTTCTGTGCCCTGAAGACATGAGCTCCTCTATCTCCATCCTGTTCCGGCTTCCCAGGCCCCAGCTCCTGGCTGCTGGCCTCAAGCACATGCTGAGCAAGAGGCCAGGGTTTTGTTTAGGGGCTTTGTTCTGGTCTTGAAACCACAGGACAGTTTCTGGGAGAGTTGTGTGTCCCATAAAAGGAGAAATTGGCGGCCCGTGGTTGGCAGATCAAAACCTGCCTCTGCTTCTGTGGGCCAGGCCATCGGCAGCCATTAATACCATCCGTGGAGAGGAGGGGGTATCTAGCAACTTCTCTTCAGGGTACCACGTGGCAGAGATGAGCCTGAGACAGAGCTCAGAGGAAGTTCAGCTATTTTTCTGAGTAGAAAAGAGAAAATGTGGGTTGTTTTGTACGCAGGAAACTACAGCTTACTTACAAGGACCAAAGCCAATCACTGGAAAGTGCACATGCATGGGAGGAGTGACAGCACATCCTCAAGGCAGTTAGTGAGTTTTCCAGGTGGAGAGAAGGTCTTCTGGGTCTCAGACCCTTGGTCCTCAGTGTCTGTAGCATGCAACCTTTCTGCGTGTTGGAAGCCCTGCAGGGCTCACACCTCTTTGCTGCTGCACCTCCTTCCCATTTGACGGCCTAGGTGGATACTCAGTGGCCTCTGTCTTCACCGTATTGTCTTCCCACGTTGACCTAAGATCCAGGTGATGAGAGAAAGAACGGCCCAAAATAGCTCTTCAGTAAGAAAGAGTGTCCAATCCAACACTCAGGAGGCAGGAGAATTACAACTTTGAGGAGAGTCTGGCTGGGCTATATAG